>APFE031530681.1:104985-116681 GCA_000404065.3 Pinus taeda
AAGCATGGAAAGTTTGATTCCCTTTGGAGAGGACCATTTCTCATCCAAGCAGTATAAGGAAATAACACCTACTTTCTTGAAAATCTTGATAAAACTGACTTGGATGAAGGTCCTATTAATGGCAGGATGCTGAAGCACTATTTTGATTACCTTCCATAAATACAACATGCCTGCTCTTGTACATAATTTGTTGTGTGTATTAATTTGTTGCATATATTGTTATCTCTAAAATAGGTGAATAAATTCATTTCAAGAGACATTGCAGAAGCAAGAAAGGACTGGATGGCAGAAACTACTATAAACAGATCAGTCTACATCTTGAAAGTTGAAGGGTGAAAAGCTCCAAGGTTTGAAAGCAGTAGCTAAATGGCCAAGGCATACTGACCTGTTGTTCTTGGTCTTTCAAGGAGAAAAACCATCCCCATGTGGAGCCACTGTTGGATACCTATACCAATAGGTTTCATATTTCATGATTGGAAAATTCAAGTGCCAAACATGCTCTACTTTGCTGCTACAAAGGTTCCATATTTGCAAGAAAAGACAAGGTGTGTACATGCCTTCATGCCCATTAAAGTTTTGATGGATGACCCAACAGTCTAAACTGGATCATGCCATGTTTTCAATTTATGTTGTAGAATAGAGGAAGAAATCTGTCCAAACTGTTTAATCTTGGCAGATCAGTAGTTAGGCAGAGAAACTAAGGTTCCCAACTGCTTAATCTGGGGCCTTGGAAGAAATAAGGGTAGTGCTAGATAGGAAATGAAAGCAAAAAGCCAATGGAAAAGAAAAGGCACACAAGGGGTCTGCAAGTCCAAGTGCACCCTCCAAGAAGAAACAAAAAATGCTAGGCAAAATAGTTGGGTAGGTAGATGGGGTTGCAGAAGTGGTGTTCCTTCCAAGATCAACTTTGCTAACCAAGTACAAGCAAAACAACACAGTGGAGCATGTCTAACTTCCCTTTTTCCCTTTGTTTACCACTCATTACTAACATCCCTTCACAAGTTGGTTCATAAGAGAGACTCAAGGTTTTATGTTGGTTCTTATGGCCTTTAGAACCCACATTTGTTGTGCAAAAATCTTTTCATTTTGATCTACTCTTTAAACTAAGTTGTTTCCAAGAAACTTAGTAGTGTTACTCCTCATTTACCCTTCTCCCCCCATATTAACCTCTAACTCTATTATCTAGCTCCCTATGCTTCACTTTCCCTACTATTATGAACACCACGGTGTATAAACCCTAAACAATGTATAAATATCCCCTCCTTGGCATTATAGCTATAGGTCTCACTACTGGGGCATTGGATTAACATCTAGTTAAGCTCAAGAACCCAAGCCCAACCCCTTTCCTCTATCAGAACCTATCTACCTAGCCAACTCTCCGTTTTTGCCTAAAAACCCTTGAAAAAGCCCTTTTGTGCACCCTTATACCCACTAAAAGGCAAAAATACAATGAAATCCACTTTCCCCGCCTTATCCTAAGGTCGGGAGCCACCATACGCCTTTTTTCATGAAATCTTATTAAACCCGCCTATCATAAGTTTTGTCCTTCATGTGCTTTATACGAAAATTTCATGAAAAACTTTATTTTTTGCCTTCTCATAAAGTCGTCGGGTGTATTTTATTTTATAAAGAAACATTAAAAAACCATTGAAGAGTGTTGATAACCCGAAGGGTCCCGCCAGGCGCAGTTACCAATAAAAATGATTATTTAAAGCTGCCCGTTGGCCATATCCTCCGTGCAGTTTGCTGGCCCGACAGCTGTCGTATCTTGCCTTTCCATATCTATGGTCATCGTGGATTTCGGAGGGGCCCGACGTCCGACAGATAACCACCGGTGACAATATCTTCCGCGCATATCCCCTGCCCGACAGCCGTCAGATCTTGCACCTTCAATCCAACGGTCGTCGTGGATTTCGGAAGGGCCCCGACGTCCGACAGATATCGTCCAATATCTGTCAGACGATGATGTCACGTGGATCCACGCGTCGCTCCCAAAGTCCGTCGGAGCCCCCTCTGACAGATTCCTTGCCGTATAGGAGGGGGCCTGATATGAAGACACCTGTCCGCCTGCGTCACCATCCTGTTGTCGCCTATGTCAGCGCCTCGACCGCGCACCCTGTCCTCCATTTGTCCACCTGGCCGCCACCTCACTACCCCCGTGGACCGGTCTTAGTCCACCACGTCACCTGATGACGTCCTGCTGACGTCATCCGACCCGAACCCACTTGCTAACATCATTTAAAAAGCACGCCAATAAGCCAAAAAAGCCATATTTTGACAATTTTACGTGTTTTTTAGCACTTTTTACAAAAACACCTCTTCTCTCTCTGCATGCGCGTTACGATGAACAATTCGCCAACCAAGTCCAGACCAACCACAAAGCGTCAGAGCGTGCACCCAACTGCTGTTCAGACCCAAGGAAACCATTAAACAGGTATTTGTCTATGAACCTCCCTGCAACCTAGTTTATTCTCTGTAAATTCTAAAAACACCTGAACACGGTGGAAGCTTAAGAAATTACCATAAAACCAAGCATACCCAGCTCCCCCTTGAAGAATTAATGGTCAAATTTCACTGGCAGAGCTATTTCGCACTGAATTTTTAGTAAAACCCTTCTCCGTTCGCACATTCGTGAACCGCAGTCCATAACCTGCTTCTAATTATCAAAGAGAGGGCTGCTAAACACGGTAAATAGCCTCCTCAGAGAGCCAAACAGTATTCCAATTGTTGTGGACCTACCCTGCAGCCCTGCATTCCTCAAAATCTTCCTCTCTCAGATAGCACCTTTATTATTTGTCAAGCAGCATCCAAGCAAACCTGGACACTCCAATGGCATCAGTAGCCCTCAATGTTGCTCCCCTGAATGCCCCCCAGAGAGAGTTTGAGTGGCAGGATTTGGCAGACCTAGACTACCAAATCTCAGAGGACAGCCCATCTAAATGCAAGTTCCACATTCATCTGTTAAATGAGCTGAGAGCCAAACATAAAGAAGGAACAGATATTCTAGGCATTTGGGAGTCCTCCCTCCCAATCTTCAAGCTCCCTCAGGTCAACCAGTTCCCTGACCTGATTCACTTATGTGCTGTCTGCTATGACCCCATGCAGAGGGCGGTGCTTGACCCCAAAGGTGCAGTAGTATTTTATATAACCCCTGAGGCTATCAGGGAAATGCTACAGTTCAAAACCCAGAAGAAGTTGGTCCCCTTGTCCCTACTGGACTTGATCAACCAAGGAGCCAAGATATTGACAGAAGCTCAGATCCTAAAACTAAATCAGTTATTCATCACAAACTCTGACACAGTGCTGCACCCTCCCAATTTTGATGGCTACCTAAATCAACTGGGTATGGACCTGGCATACATGATTAGCTCAGTTTTGCGATACAAGTCACTAGAGTTTATTGAGGAAACGGTATTAGTGATGATGAAAATGTTTTCTCCTGGCAAGACTCCTATTTGTTATGATTATGCCACATACATGTCAGACAAGATACATGAGCAATTTTTACACTTGTCCAGAGAAAAGGTGTTCAGATACACCTCATACATTTACCATCTCATCCTGTACTACCAACATGAGAAGTTCTCCTTTGAGATCAAGAGAACTGATGCAGAAGGCAACCCAAGGTCAGTGGTGTACTGGACCTTAGTCTTCCACCTCCTTACATACTCTCCATACACATACTCTGAGTTCATAGACCTGTTCATCCATCCAGCTATGTCTCTCTTCTTAACCTCACCCCCTCCAAGATTGTCTGATGAGATGCAGAGGATTTTGCAACTATCCAGTGCATACAGCATAGGGGATTGGTACTTTTACCAACACTTTACTGTGATCAGAATATATGGGTGTGAGTTGCGCCCATACAAATTTCCCAGGTATGTGCCTATGAGACTTTTTGCCTTAGAATATTTCAGGCAATTTGGCAATGCCGATATGGTGCACTTTGTAGGCAGGGGCAAGAAGGCACAGCTTAAAGTAAGAAATCAACTGGGCCAGTTTGTCTTAAACAAAAGAGAAGGCTGGAAAGATGCCGACAGGAGACTAGAAGGCCTTGGCCTAAAACAAAGCTTCCTTTGGAAGCCCTATGACCCTAACAATTCCATATCCTTGAGAAGGCAGAAATACAAGCTCTCCAGCTATGAGCATGTGAGCATGCTCCACATTCAAAGACATGCCAACCAACCAAAATGGAGGAGAAACACACTGGAAAAGCCAATCACTCAAGAAGAACTAGTTGAAAGAGCTAGAAGGCATTTATTGAAAATGGCTGACTTAGAATCTCCTTCTCAGGTACTTACTCTGCCAAAGCCTCAAGCAGGAGCAGCTGCTTCATCTTCTACAACACAGTAAGAGGCATTGCAAACCACAGACCAAGAGCAGAGCAAGGGCAAGGAAAAGGTCATGGAAGAACCACAGGGCCAACAGGGTCAAGAGCAGCAACCCCAGCAGGAACAGCAGCAAAAAGACCAACAGGGTCAGGAGAGACAAACAGCAGAGGCCCAAATGGCCACCAAAGAATAGACAACACCAATGGCACCTCCAAGGTAGGATTCTAGGGTTGACTCCTCCGTCCTCCAAACCCCTCAAAGGGAGGACGTAAGCAAAAAAAGATAAAGGGAGACCCCCTCACCGAGTCGCCAGAGAAGAGACAAAGATTAAATCCCTTCTCAGAAGAGGAAATGCCAAGCATGGAAGCCTCTGCCAGCTCCTTGCAACAGGAGCAAGACAGGGTAGCATTAGGAGAAATGAGCTCCTCAGGACAGAAGAAGGGAGCAGGAACAAGCATTAAACAGTAGTTCAAAGATGTCAAGAGAAAGAGTGAACCAATAAAGATTCAGCTCTACAATCACCTGCTGAACATGGCTCCTGCAAACCAACAAAGGCTCATGTCTGCATTTGATGTGCAGGAGGAAAAGATGACAATGAGCCACTTTACACCAACAGTGCAGCAACCAAAAATAGCTGCAGACTACATCAGGACCAATCTGGAGGTCCTATCAAAAGACATCCACCCAATGGATCAGATTGAGCTCCATAAACAGACGGGTGAGATGGTCTATGCCACCTTGGCTGATAAGACCTTGGTCAACTACAGGCTACAAAATAGCCTGAACAATACTGCTGCACAGCTTGAGTTGGAAAATGCTTCCTCTCAAGCTAAGGATAACAGGATCAAAGCCTTGGAGGAGATGATAATAGAGTTTGGGCATGATCCCAATGATGTTAAGGCTGTGAAAGAAGTCCTCAGGCTAAGGGATGCTGATATGGCAGCAATAAAAAAGAAATTGAAAATCCCACCAACTCTTCACCCACAAACGGATGAGGTTGCCCAGCAGAGGCAAGAAAAGGATGCAGCTTCCCTATTAATGACATTATACAAGGAGCTCATTCAAACGCAAGAAAAGCTGCAAGAGTCAGAGGCCACATTGGAAGCAGCATTGCAGCAGAAGGAGGCAGGGAAAACCTCACAGCCACCTCCAGAAATAATAAACCTTGAGAAAACCCCTCAAGGCACTGCCCCTCCCAGCCAAAAAGTGCAGCAAGAAGCCCCAGATACCTCAACACCAACCACCTCAGCACCAACAACAGAGCACGCTGAAAGCCTGGATATGCAGAAGCTGAGGAAAGAAATACAGGTACTGGAGTCCCAGATGTCTGAGCTGAGCCAAGCCTAGGACAGTTTGGCAAAAATAAACGAAAAATATGACAAGTAAAAACAAAATGTGGCTGAAAGAGAGAGGGAGGTAAAGGCCCTCAAGAAGAGGATTGCTGAGCTAGAAAAAGAGCTCACACTTGATAAAGTCACATTAGAGATTAAGAGGGTCATCTGGGGCAACATTGGCCAGTCTATAATAGACCAATGGGAGTATATTGAGGCTATATATGAGCAAATAGCACTCATTGGAAGAGCACGCAAAGAAATGCAGAGGGCAAGGGCATCTCTAGGCAGCATGCCTGAGATTGCCACTAGGATGATAGACGTGCTGAACTACAGGACAAGCTCCCAGCTGATAAGAATGGGGATTGGAAACAGGATAGAGACCATCTCCCTAATCAGAAGAGTCCTGACACTGAGAAACCTGATTCAGACCCTGGAAAGAAGAACCTAGGACATGCAAGCTGATATAAATAAATTTCAGAACAGGTTGATGGCTTTGCAGAACAGGGGGCTCCCTAGCCCATTGGATCCATCAGGAAAATTACTCTCCCATGAGAAGTATGCCAAGAGAGTAAGCAATTTTTCAGCAACACAGATTTCATAGGCATCTAGTGCATCATCAGAAGCAGGCCCAGTAACAGGGCAGATTCTCTTTGATAGAGTAGACAATCTATTTTTTATTAGGAATGAAATAGCACATTTATTTGATGAGCCCCCTCATTTTTATAAATATACAGAGGCTGATGAGACCATGGGGTCAATTTTGAAACATTAGTTGCCTCCATCAGATACATGGGAGGAGTTGATACGATTACTGTTAAACCAAAGTCAGTAATTGTGATTTTGCCTTTGAAAATATTTTGAATCTCATACACAGCAAGACAAAGACACATCAGCAGGTATGAAGACAGAGGCTGAGCCAACTCAGCACAGGTACTCGGCCACAACAGCAGCATCAGCAGTCACAGGTGATAGGGCCGAGAAGACACAGGAAGTTACAACTGCACAGACACGTCATTCAGCAGTTATACCAAAGCGCTCGACCGACTCCATGAGCCCCAAAGGTCAAAATTGCTCTGACAGGAGTTAAGAGCCTTTATAATTCAGTTATGTGTAATAACTTCTCATCTGCAAGCCCTGTACGAGTAAAAGAAGATATTTTCCCTCTCAGATGACTCAATGCCTGAGATATTTTGTAATAGACTTCTATATATTTCCCCTCGCATTTGTTAGCAGGGGTTGGACTCTGGATGTGAAAAATCTCTTGATATCTATTCTGTAGCTCTTCTATTGTAAATCTTCAGACAACTAATACAAAGGATGATGGGATTTCCAAAGCGTTGTGTCTCTTGATGTCTTGCTGGTGTATACCTGAATATTGCAGGATTCCTGTGTGTTCATGACTCAATAAGTTTTCTTGTTACTCTCTATTATATGTTTGTTATCTTTCATATATCACTCATGTCTTCCATATATCAAATATCTAAATAGCAAGGAAAAAGAATAGTCTCAGGATTTAATCACAGATTACCCTAAACTCAATCTAAGCTATTGCAAATGTTTTTCATCAGTTATGGTAATGAAAGTGTAATTCTTAAATGCTACCTTTCACACTATATCATCACAGTGATCTATTGTTTCAGGAATTCAGGTAATGCTCCTAAGTAATAGGTCCCTTTCTCACATCCCAGCTCAGTGAAGAATTCTTAAATGCTCTTTACTAGTTGATTCTCATTTCACCCTCACAATTTACAGTTTGTTTTATGAAATACATACAGGCCCTGTAATTCCAGCTGCACTTAAGCCAGGATCTCAAGGAAACAACAACTACAGACCCCATTTCCCGATGGATTAGTCCATCTGCAGAGAACACTTCAAAACTATCAGAAAACATCCCCCCAACCAAACACAAAAAACAAAAAAACATTTACTTCATAACTAGCCTAAAACCTCCATTGAAACAGTGACAAACCTTACAGAGAGAGCCCTCTCTGATTACAGCTGGGCTAGAAGCTGTAATCCAAAGATTGGTTAGTAGTTACCCTGGCCGTATTCCCTTGGGAGTCATAGGGAACAACCTGGGTGTTAACATAAATGGCGACTCCACTGGGGACATTCAGGATCTAGAGATGACTGTATATCTACCAGGAATCACACTCAAAATCTGAACATCAGTCAAGAAACCGTCAAAACGGCTCCCATATAAAAATTTGCAGCCTTAAGGTAGAGCTGACTCAGATATCCTTTATACCCAATACAGATACACAGAGTCTTTCAAACTCCTGTCCAGTCCTTGCTATACAAATCTTTCAAAAAACTTAGAAGGACTAGCTCAGAAGCTGGCTCCCAAGAAGAGTTTTCGGTACACTAGGGCTAATCCTGATCCCAACCCTCCTACTGTCTTCGAAAACCCAAATACAATCCCCAAACTAATTAGGAATCAGCAAAAACAAGATAACCTTGCTGACCTTAGTCCAGAGACAGTTCACCCTAACCCCATCTCCACTCCAATCAAAGTACTATTCCGCTCCACCCCTAATTCCCCTAGTTCCCCATCCACATCTCAAAGCCCTCCACCCACATCTTCTTCCCCCACACATATTCCCTTAACCAACACTCTAAATCCCTCCATACTTGTTACCCTTGTGGTACCCACTGTTCGTTTTATCCCAGTTGCCCTTGTCAACCCCCAAAATCTTGTGAATATGGCTATGAGGTATGCACCTCTGCAGCTACCTGCCAATCCTGTGGCCTTACCTCAAGATTACTAGGCTAAAATCTCATATTTTGACTCCACTGGCCCTTATTCTGCTATTCAGCATGCTAAAAGAATGCAAGATCATTTTGAAAACTATGAGATAGATGATGAGAGTGTGAGGATGAGAATATTTGTCCAAAGCTTAACAGGGGATGTTCGAACTTGGTTCAGATCACTTCCTGCAAACACCATCCACACCCCCGATGAGCTTTACCAATCCTTCACAAACAGATGGGAGAAAAAGAAGGATCCTCTACATATACTTGGTGAATATGACATGATTAAAAGAGGTCCTCAAGAGACAGTTCTGGAATACTGTGCTAGGTTTAATAATGTATATAATGCAATACCTCAAAACCTGAGACCTCCCCCTGACTTGGCCTTATACAAATTTCTAGATGGATTTGACCCTGATATGGCTTACCAACTAAAAGAAAGAGCCCCCCAAACCCTTGAAGAAGCTCAGAAGGTTGCTGTGAAAGTTGAGGCAAACCTGATTGCTAAGAGGAACAGGGCTAGATTAGAAAAGAGAGTTGCCTTTAAGGAGGAACCCTTAGCCTTTGACCAAAAATTAGATGCAATAATTTCTGGTATGAAGAGGTTGGGCGACAGGGTAGAGTCTATGGAAAGGAAGTCTTCATGGGAGGCACCACCAAATAACTCTAACAGAAATCCAAACTTTAGGAGGAACCAAAACCCTAGTGGGGGCAAAGCCAACAATGATCCAGAAATAAGACCTCCATTTCAAGAAAACTATGTTGAAACATCCACATCAGATGAACAAGTGGATGACACCCATATCCACTTAATGGGTCTTGATGATGAGCACCAAGTCTTCCTAAGTCAAGAAGATCATGAAGAAGAAGACAGAAAACCATTTCAAACAAAGTCAGGAGAATCATTTGATTTCAAACAAGGCTATGACACAGCTGTCTATGAAGTCCATAAACAATATAAACTACGAAGCAGGACTGTAAACATAACACAGCCTGAGAAAAACAAGGATAGACCGCAGCCCAAGAGTGCCATAGTAAGAGAACCAATTAATGCAATTGATTCACTCACTAAGGAAGTAACTATTGAAGAAGTTACTGAACAAACACTAAATCTACCAGCTACATCATCTGTACATCCCAATCCAAGCAAAAGGCCTCAAGAGGTGATTGAAAAACATAAGCCCCAAAATCAAGAGGAAACCTTACCAAATAAAGAAAGGGGGCTCGCCCATAGCACTAAAGTCCAAACTGAGAAACCCTTTGATCTGGAAGCTGAAATTGGTAAACTAAAAATAGCCATCCCTCTTGCAGAGCTAGCCAAGAATGACATCTATAAACAGCAGATTGAGAAGTCCCTCCAACTCACTCAAAACAAGGACAATGTCAATATGCTGGATGACACCCCAGAACTACTGTTTGGTCCAGAGGTTGATGGAAAAACAGCAGGCTCAGGGATCCTACCCTTTTATGTCAGCTTGCATGTACATGACAAGATATTACACAATGCAATGTTTGACTCAGGTGCATCTCATAACCTAATGCCAAAATCAGTCATGGAGAGGTTGAATTTAGATATTACTAGGCCATACAAGGACCTTTTCTCATTTGATTCCAGCCAGGTTAAATGTCTAGGCCTGATAAAAGACTTGTGTGTATCCCTGGTCCAATACCCAAACAAGACAATCTTGATGGACGTTGTTGTTGCTGATATCCCACCTAAGTATGGGATGTTATTGTCAAGATCATGGGGGGCTAAACTTCAAGGGTCCCTTCAATTGGACATGTCTTATGCTACCATCACAGTCTTTGGTCAACGCAAGAGATTGTATAGAGAGTCTCTGATGAAATACATGGTCAGCACTGCAGAGAAGCCTCAAAACTTCCCCATATATGCTGTCCATTCTGACATAGACTCGTACATCCTTTTCAATGACAACACAGGTAACAAAAACAATGAAGAAACTCAGGTAACTAAAACAAATCAACCTGCCAATCGAGGAAATCCTGACATACAAACACTGGTTGAATCAAAGGATGCAAATATTCAAGAACTCAAAACAAATGATGATGAAACCAGGACACCTAAACAGGATCAGAAGTCAAATAAACAAACTGCTCCTCAAGAAACAAAGATGATCCCACCAAGTGAGAAGGTAGTCCTGAAAACCAAACTAAATAAACAGCCCATACTCCAACTCACAAATCCAGACCATAGAGACATTATTCAAACCCCCCTAAGAAAGGAAATCCTATGGTTCCTAGAATTTGATGGGTCAGTTAACAAATTAGGGGCTGGAGCAGGAGTGTGGGTGCATAACAAACAAAACAGCCATGCAGAGGGCAGAGCCTACAGACTAAACTTCAAATGCACCAACAACATGGCTGAATATGAGGCTCTCCTACTAGGCCTCAAGTTGGTACAATTCCTACAAGCTATAAGAGTAACAATCTTAGGGGATTCAGACCTAGTCATCCAACAGGTGAAAGGCAATTTTGTTACCAATGACAAAAGACTCAGGTCTTATAGGTCTGCTGCCACTGAGCTACTAGAGTCTTTCACTGAGTTCCAGATTACCAAAATTCCTAGGGCTCAGAACCTTCATGCTCATAGTCTAGCTACGTTTGCAAGTACCTGCAAGCTCCCTTTTGAGCCCCATCACTATTTTACAGCTGAAGTAAAACACAGACCATCTGTCCCAAACAATATAAAGGACTGGCAGGTGTTTGACAATGACACACAAATCAACAATTTTCTGACTTTACAAGAAGCGTTTTCAGGTCTGAACATAGACACCGAGACAGCAAGTCAATCACAAATACTTAAGACAGAAAATCAACCACAAATACATGGTAAACACAACAACCAAGTAATATCACCCAAAACAGCCAATCAAATGCTACATCCTACAATCTTAAACCAACATAATATACAAGAAATCCAACAGGTTGAATCTGAAGAGATAGCTGAATATGAAACTGAGGTGATACAATTAAAGGACAACTTTCTTCCAATAGGATTAGCTCCTTTGGAAGACATTTTTGACTCCAATGATGTTCCCAATAAACCAAAATTGCAGCCCCTAAACACTACTATAGAGGAGCATAACATTGGGACAGTTGAGCAGCCCAAAATCATAAAACTGTCTGCTGCATTACCTCCTGACCAAAAGCCCAAATACATTGACCTCTTTAAAGAGTTTCAATATGTGTTTGCATGGAGTTATGAGGATCTAAAATCCTATGACACCTCTGTGATACAACACACTATCCCACTAAAGCC
>APFE031530681.1:128796-143194 GCA_000404065.3 Pinus taeda
TTTTCATCTCAAAGAGGAGGAATCACCCAACCTACGATGAAAGCAATAGTTGCCAGGCTTTACGATGCCAAAATACATCTCTAGCCTAGACTTATAAATGTTGTGCGTTAGGTTCCAAAGCATTTTTATGTTGATTAAATTTATTTTACAGTTGATCTTTGTTAAGAAGTTCACCTTTAAGGTTCACAACATGATGTAGATATACAATTCCTAAAATGCAATCTAAGATGATAAACAATTGTTTATTCTTCTTTTTGCAATGAAAATCCTAGCTACTAAGGAAAGAGAAGTGCGATTCTTTCAACATAGAGCAGAGAGAACACACTAGATGCACTGTCCTAAATCAAAATCAACAAGAAATCTAAATGCAAATGCACATGCATGTATTTTTTTTCTTCTTTCTTAATGTGTGAATGACAAAAAGAATTCTAAGTACAAATTTGAATTATCTTTTCAAAGCGACAGTACTAACAATTTTCTCTTCAAAAGATGAAAGGAAGATAATGATGACACTTTGCGATTTTTAATTGAAAACTACTTTCGACTCTTGAAAAACTATTAATTCAAATCAAATACAAGAGTAACAGTGTAATCGACCATCAAGAATAGTAGGATTCTTTTCTTTGACTGAAAACGACACTTGCGACACTTCCAAATCGAAAGACTATAGTTTGACTAAGCTGCTTCTTTGTAAAGGAGAATTGTAAATGGCGCACAATACATAAAAACATTCACAATTCCTTGTACAATGAAGGCTGGATAATGCAAAGGAATGTAGTTTCCACAGTGGTATACTGATCACAGACAATAAAACTCCTGAATAAAGCTAAAGAGAGTAAACAAAAAACCAAAATATGGAGACAGAAACAGTCTTATCTGATCATCACACTTGTAACACAGGGAAACAGGGATGCATCTCATCTAATGCACATGGGAGGTGCGATGCATCTAGATTTCCAAGAGGAGAAGGTGTGATGTTCTAGGGATGAGACTTCAACTTGGTTTCGAGTCACTGTTTGTAGCTTAGTTTAGGGATTTAAGCTTTGCTAATGATAGTCAGTAAGTGCAAATCATAGGGGATGATGTAATGAGGTTACTTGAGCCACCACCAGGGAAATTAGGATGTTTGCGAATCAATTGTTCAGTTTACAAACCCGAAGATGGACTAAAGCAACATTGATCTACTTTGCACTTGCATAGCAAATGCAGTTCAAAGGCTAGCTGGCTTAACTTCAGGCTCCATTTGTAGTTTATAAAGAAAAAAAATATAGACAAGCAAATAAGCTATTCGCTCCCCAGCGGAGTCACCATTTTATTATCGGGAAATCTAGTGTCCATGCAGAGCTGCTAGTCCCACTAAGACGGGTAGCTATCTTAGAAACAAACAAGCTAAAGCTACTTTCATTTTCCTTTATGAGAAGTAGATAGGAGAGGAGCAAAGAATACCAACCTCAATCTTTCGCTTGGTTCCTTACTTGTTCCTTCTCCCCTCTGACAGGTATTTGCCGGTCCTTCCTTCCTTAACCCGCTTCAAAGAGTACCTGTAAAGTCAAAGCAACATAATACCTTCAAAGTACTGGGATCTACAATGATAAACAATATAGGACCAGATATATATTGACCACACAAATGTATATATCATCAAACATACAAGAACGTGGAAGAAAACACGAATAGCTTTATTAATAGAAAGAGTAGAAGAGAGGATTACAACCCATTGATTTGACCCAGCGTCATCCTCCCAGCATGAAAGCCCTTCTTCACCTCATGAAAATCTTAGATCACCCAACACTATGATGTTCCACCAGGAAACCAACAACACTTCCTTATAAGATATAAAATTCCAGCCCCTGGATCTCTGGGATGAGGGATCCATATATATATGTTTGTAGGGGGGTGAGTGAGCTTCTGGGATTTTGATTAGTGTACTCTCTCTAATATTTCTTCGTTCCGCTTGGAGATTCATTATCTCTTACTCATCCCTGGGAAAATTCAGAGAGGCAAGTGTCACAGGAGAAGTTTCTGGAAGATTCCATGATCATCCACCTTGTAAACTGTCTCTGCCATTTGTCTACTCTCGTACATCGTACCCTATAGAAGGGATTTTCAATATGCATCGCACTTTTTGCATGTAGCAGGTGAGATGCATTGCACCCTTATCATTGAGAAGCCTGTATGGTCCAGGTTTGACCAGCTCTAAGCAATTGTCCTTGGAGAACTTCTGGGAGATGACGTAATCAATTGACCTTATTCCTTTACGGTGTGAAAGAACATGTTTAGGGACTCAGAAGCCCTTGGTTTATGGAAATATATGATTGGGGTTCCAGTGCCCAAATATGTCTATAACAAGCATGGAAGATATTTTATACATATACATCATAATGGGTTCTAGAAGATCCATTATAGTATCTAACAACCAAGATGAAATAATATTGTTTCACTTAAAATCGAAATTCAACTATCTAGATTATGAACAACATTGAAATATTTTATGTTAATAATAAATGCCATGTGTCAGTTTGATATAAAGGATGGAAATAGTCACGCACATTCTTCATATTGGATTGTAAAATGTGCAACAAATAGAATAACCTCCAAATAAATAAAATCGCATAAAACTTATTTGTAGGTTACATCTTGACATATCTTAAAATTGAATGAAACTTATTTCAATATTATTTGAGTTTCTTGATTGAACCTTAAGATATAAGGAATTGATTTAAATACTTGGATAGGCAAGTAAATTTAGGAAAGTTCATAACATTATATAAAATAAAATTATAGAAATATTATAATTTAAAATATTTATTATATAAAACGCATTTGTTGTTTTCATAACATCTTTTAAAATTGAACAAAACTTATTCAAATCCTATTGGTGGTTTTTAATTGAACCTTGATATAAGGAATGGATTGAAATACTCGCAAGAGTTGACCATGCAATGGTATATGGGATGGTTGCAAAAGTTCCTACATATAACATACATTTTTCCTCACGAGAAAATCATAATTTTATTCATAAAGAACAAAATTACATATTTTAGATGCTAGAAAGCATATGAGCAAACCAGCAAATCCATGTGCCCAAGCTAGAGAAAAACTCACAGAATAAATAACACTAATCTACTCTTTTCTACCCTTCTCTTTTTCCACTTTCTGCTAGCCAATAGAGTTGGAAGTGGGAGATAAAATATTCAATTGGTTCTCTTATACATTTATATATATTTCTTTATCAAAATATGAACTTTCTGAAACATGAATTCATTTGATTACACTTACGTCTTTTTCAGATGGGATCTTCTCAATCTGGTGCTACTAAACTAAAGGGATTGGAACTAAGGAACAATTTTCTTGACCTCGTTCTTCTGTGTGATATCCTAGGAATTATTTTCAATAATGTTTGAAGTGTTCTATGGGATTTATTCATGCTCTACTTCTGCTTCCTATGATTCTAAAAAATTCTAGCCCTTTGGCATTTGGGATTATCTCTTTTTTCTTTTAGTGTCTTCCTTTGCTTGAGGACATGCATTTTTAAGATAAAAAGTTTGAAGACATATACGGTAATGGAATGTCATATTCTCATAGTGAAGAGGTTGGGACCACTGTAGATTGTTATGAATCAAAATGATGGAATCAGGTAAACCTTTAATAAGTTCTTCCTCTACACAGATCCTTGAAAATGTGAAAATTTATTTTGAGACTCTATCTACATGCATCATAATTAATTTCCCCAAAGAATTCCCTATCCCTTTTAATAGTTTGTGATGCAAAAAATGTAAGGGTAGATTATGTAACTAGACCCATACCCAATTTTGATACCAATGTGGTATTTGCATAAAAGCCCGGATACCATGGGATCATCAATGGACCTGCATTTCCCTAGGACCATGGTCCTTCTTTTAATGCATACTCCATATCTTTTGTTGTGTCAAACTCCAGAATAGAAAATCCTCTAGAACATAAGTGGATATCATAGTCTTCAGTCCAAGTAGAGGAAATCCATTGATATAAAGTCTTTGACCTGGGCTAGAAACCATTAAATATTCATATAAATTCTCTTGCATGGATATTAGAGTAGAGCTCATTGACCTTTGAAAGGTTGATTGTCAAAGTCAGCACCTGATTCATCTGCTCTACAATATAAGGAGCAGGAAGATCAAGGGAATGTTCTGAATTTTTGTGTGGATTAGTTCTTCCTTTAACTACATCCTTGAAAGAAACTGGGCCTTTGGAGCTAGATTGAAG
Source organism: Pinus taeda (assembly GCA_000404065.3). Lineage (NCBI taxonomy): Eukaryota > Viridiplantae > Streptophyta > Pinopsida > Pinales > Pinaceae > Pinus > Pinus taeda. Next base: position 133,042 of record APFE031530681.1, read on the forward strand.
ACATCCTCCAAGTAGTCTCATGTTAAGAATAATGATCAAATCAGGTACGATTCCATAGTCCTACAACTTGCAGTCCTCTTGTAAATATTTCCCTCCATCAATAGGATTTGCAAGGTTGCTGGAATACCCAAATGTTATTGAATGTTTTTCTTAATAATTTGAACCCAGTCCTAGATATAGACCCACTTGCATATAGATTTCCCTTTCAGGGATTTTATAAAAAATTGGAGCAGATCACCTTCACGCAGATCTGGGATTTGACGTCCAAGTTCCATATTCTTTTTTTTCGTGACTTGAAAATTCAAGGGTGGATTGGGGATCTAAGAAGAGTTAACGAGATACTGGAAGAGAAAGTATTTAAGGGCCTACCCACCACTGAATACATCAATTATCCAATCCATTCGATTCCCAAATCTTATATATCTAAATGAATCCCATGTGTTGTTGACGAGATGAGAGCCGCATTATCTATGATGAAAGGTTGATTCTAGTTTTGTGACCAAAGTTTCTTGAAAATCATGTTCCCTCTACTTCAAATAAGCCCTAGTTGCAACTAATCAATTTCTCTCTGTAGCTACAAAACCCGGCAATTGTTCTGATCAAAACATGCATTACATCAAAATTCATTGTTGTAGAATCCTTTGTCAACAGTCGCACACACTAAATGACATTTCCAATGGATCTGTTGCATACAAAAGCACAATATCGTGACCGATGGACCTAGATACATATGTGATAGTGAGGAAAGAATCCACCATGAAGCCTTTGAACCTTCAATTATGATAAGTGGACCAAATCCAACAAAATAGAATGTATTTGTCCAGAGATCCATGTTGGAAAAAGCACGATTAATCCATAAAATGGAAATTACTTTAGTATTCATCAAACTAATCCGCCAAATCTTTTTTTTTATGAGAGAAATCATGTTTGTGGGATCCCATCAAATCAATTTCCTTTTGCACAAATTTCAAATAAAAAAAAACCATGGATCCCATAATTAGATCTGCCCTTAATGACATCGATCCTGTAGGTCCCATGCACATAGCTAGAAACCCTATTGGTACTCATTATTCCTCAAGAAAGTTATATAACATACGTTGATTGCACTAAAATGAACTTTCCATGAGCCAATATGAACCATATATGTAATCATTTCTATGCTCAAAATAAAATTGATATTTATGATATATTTTAGTTTATTTTATGTATCAAAGTGACTTGCATTATGTAGTAATATTGTAATTATTTTGATAGTTTATAGGATATCTTTTAAAATTGAATAAAACTTATTTCAATCCTACTTTTTCCTTTTAATTAAGCCTTGAGATAAGGAATTGATTGAAATTATTGGATATTCAAGTAAGTTTAGGAAAGTTCATAAAATTATAGAAACATATCATTAATTCTTTAAATTAACATACATTGACTATGCACTAACATACACTTTCTACAAACCAATATGAAACATATATGTAATTCTTTCCATGTTCAATATTAAATTGATGTACACATGATATATTTTATTTAATTTTAAGTATTAAAGTGACTTGTATCATAGTAATATGGTACATATTTACTTAGCCTATGAAACTAGAAATCAAAATTATTATTATGTAAAATTTTACTTCTTGAATGTTCTTAATTGAAGATATGAAGATAAGGTATCCATTGGAATATTTGGATAGGCAATTAAATTTAGGAAAGTTCATAAAATTATAGAAATATATTATTAATTATTTTTTGGTATATTAAATTCCAATTTACATTACTTCTATCATGTTAAATCTCTTGTAGATAATCTCAAAAGAGACAAAATTGAATAAAACTTATTTGAATTGTTTACCAAACATATTTTAAAGTTGAATTTAAAACTTATTTAAATCATGTAATTTTTGTCTTTTAATTGTGTTTTTAAATGCAAATTGTTATTTTTTAATAAAAGTTATACTCTATAATATTTTAAACTAGCGAAATAATAAAATAGATACATAAACTCAAATTTAATGAATATTTTAATATTGTTATTTTTTAATAAAAGTTATACTCTAGAATATTTTAAACTAGCGAAATAATAAAATAGATACATAAACTCAAATTTAATGAATATCCATAAAAAATATTAATAAACATCCATAAATTGAAATAATGAATGTATCAATAAACTTTCCATATGGAAATATATACAAATTACATTACATGAACATCCATAAACTAAAATAATGTTCATATATGATCCATAAACTATCCATGTATTAAAATATATAAACTCTGTACATATCACATGTGAATGTGTCCTATGAAATGAGCCTAGAAAGATACAAACTATCCATTATAGAATTTGTCACTAAAATTCCTATGTGAGTTCCACTACACAAAGTAAGCATCCATAATATGGTACTACAATATAACAAATTCAGATTCAAATTAATTAGATCATTAGAAAATAAAAGATCTATAAATAAATGATTTTGAACCATATTTAATTACATATAAATTTAATAATCTCACTTGGGTCCAAATGAAAGTTAAGTTGGATGGGTGTCTGATCAATCTAGGTTTGGTGCTCCTCTTCCTGTGGCTCAATATTTTGGGCCTACATTGATCGACGTGCATCATCAATGTCTCCATATCTATAATTTCACTCATGCATCCACATAACTATGATATTGACACCTCCCAGAATCAGGAGGATCATCCAAAACATGGAAGAAGAAGCTATCCAAGCCCAATCCGACTTGGAGATGGAGGACTGGGAATTTCTAGTACATGACCTCGACAATACGAGAGGCAGAATGTCCCTGTTCAAGCAGTCCTTACACATTTACTGGGTGATGAAACGGTTACTTGCTAAGGCCTTGGAGTAGGCTGCTACTGAAATGGAAGAGTTGGTTCAGGATGTCCCCAACTTGAGACGAGAGCTCCGCATCCTGCAAATTTCCATGGAAATGCAGGGGAAAAAGTTAGATGAAATCCAACAAATGCTTAAAGACGGTCAACAGCAGAGCAAGAAAGAGGCCTCACCGATCCTTGCAAATGCAGCTGAGTAACTTTAGTTCTCATGTTTTCTTTTTTGATGAGTCTACGGTATATAGATAGATTAGACAGATTTCACAGTTTTGTAATAGATAGCTACCATGTGTATATCAGCAGAATCAGAACATGGAAGGACTGTACTGTCTATATAGCTTGGAAAAATAGAATGTGGTATTTCTTTTTTTGGTATGTTGTTAAAAACTTTAGGTGGATGCCCTACTCGGTTTCCCCTGGTGGGCGGGTAGATGGCTCCACCAATACTGCTGTAATTTTTTGACGTGATAATAGAAAAACAAGAGTAACACCTTTGCCTACAAAAAAAAAAAACTATGATATTGAAACCACTCTACATTTGGGCCTCTGCATATAATATCAAAGAAAATTTATAATTACTCTATAAATTAATTTGCTGCATCTAGCATTAGAAAAGAAAATGTTGAAATCTTAGGAATAAAAAAGTTATGTCAACTGCTAGTCCATGAGATTGTACATAGTGACTCTCCTCCACATGAGTGTCCTGAGGCACTGTAGATGGAGGTTGAGGTGGAGAAGAATCCATAGAAACATGCATTGGTGAAGACTACTCTAGTTGATTAAGTTCCCCCTCGGATGTCCTCAAAACCTCGGTGATGTAGCCAGCTTGTTTCTGCACGTTATCATGAACTTATTAATATAAACGTAATATGATATGAACTTATTAATTAATATAAATTATGTATAATTTGACAATAAGAGTCAAAAGTTATGTATATATTTACCTAGCCTAGGTCACATAGGTCGTGCACCCTATAGGTGTCATGGATGGCATCAAGACACATATGTGCATATGAAAAAAGCTATTCAGTAGGTAGCATATCAAGATATGAATAATCATATAATGGAGTTGGAAGTTTAGGAGGAAACAATGGTGCTATGCACATACCTCCATGCAATGCGACTTGCACACTAGTCAATGTCGTCTGCATGTTATCTGCATTGGTATTCTCAGTATTAGTGAAAATATGTGATGAATTCTCTAGATTCGTTGGTAATACCACTCTATGAGATGGTAGTGGAAACACTCTTGGAGGTGGTGGTATATGTGCAGGGTCCCTATGAGCCCCATCAAAATCATAGCCATGTCCCAAGCCTAACCCATAAAAATGAAGATCTGGTGCTAGTGTAATTTGGCCTCATATGTAGCATGAACTCCATATATTATATATATATATATATAATATATATATATAATATATATTATATATATATATATATATATATATATATTTCAAAGTAAATGGGGACCTGGCCATAGTGGGGAAATAACCCCAAGATCCAATGAATTGATCGTAAACAAAGGGGACCACATCAACATTCTTAAGGTATTTGAGTAGAATCAGGCCAACATGTCTAGCATGGAGGTCCCAAGGGATGTCAAAGAACACCCCATGAACATCAATTTCATTGGTGGTGATATTCACTGCCCCCCAAGCATCTAGGAATCCAACCTCTAGCTTCCTCATCCCATGTATGGAATGTAAGAATTTTCTTCATGGGCTAACCTTGTGGTATGCATCAATCAACATATCGATGTTCTCTAACATTAAAGTCAAACTACACCCAGTAGGAAACGTAGCAGGGAGTGCAACCAATGCTTGTGTGATCCATGTATGTTGAGCCCTAACATCATCTAGTGTAATACTGAATGTAGCATTTTTCCATGTATGGATCTACATTGTAGGACAATCCTCAACTTTTCCCAGCTAAGGGTCCTCAAATCATAAATTTTATTTAATAACAAATGTAACAAACTTTTCAGAATAACATATACAATAAATTCAAACACATCAATTGAAGATGATTTAAAAATTGAAGACAATTTCAAGACATAAACACTTAAAGTTTAAAGAAGATTTTAAAATGTTCGAGGTGTACTTGCAACAGGTGAAGAAGGTCCACTATCAGTAGCATGATCATTAACACAAACACTGACTCTAACACTTCGACTGGTGTCAGATCCACAATATATGAGTAGAACATGCACTCCGATTGGGCTACATGATCTATTACAAGCCTGACCATGTATAGCAGATGCCTCAACATTCCATAAAAAAGTCCTTATAATGTTTGACTTTGACACATGACATTTAATCATTGCAAGCACATGGAGAGAATATTTTTGGCACAACACACTGCATAATGAAACAATACGACCTACAAATTACAAAATAGTCAAAATGCTTTTATTTACTTTAAATTCACTTTTCATCATGGATTTAATGTATGTATCAATGATACATACTTGAAATTTGAAAATTCACACACACATAGACACACTCACGCATAATAGTATGCTAGTGAGGCCATAAATTCGCCAGGAAAATAGTGGAAATTTTGGCATTATTTTTTCCAAAATTTCACCATAAATTTTGGCAAATCTAGCTTACAGCTCTCAAACTTCGAGATTTTTGGTTCCCAGGGGGTTTTTGATGGTGTTGAATCCATTTCGACCATCAAAAATATATATCAAACATTCCTATGATGAGATTTTTTGAAAAATAAATTGTCGAATTTCAATGAAAAATTAATTTATGGGTGGATTTGTGGCCTTGGCAGACAACGCCTATATATATCCATATATATATATATAGATAGATAGATAGATGTTATGTGATGTGATTTTATATTTAAAAAAATATTTATATAGTTATGTTTTATATGTATATTTTGTTGAAATAGTGTAGCAGGAAAGGCTCAATTTGACTTTAGCCTTAGTCAAATTGAGTAAATAAAAATTCAACATTAGCAGGACAACTTGGGGGCAATTAAATTGTGTGACATGGCTCTTGTCATTCATTTAGCTCAGTAAGTTCGAGTTTGAGAGATTGGAGTTCAATTATGCATGTGTGATTGCTAAATTTTAGTAATTCAGTTCAATATTTTTAGTTGTATTCAATTAACTAACCTCTAACAATTGTTGGACTTAGTTGAAGGTCAATTGTGGAGTGGCACAACAATCTAACTGAGAGATATGTTATTTAACTAATCGATAATCCCAAACTAGCTAGTGCATGGAAGGAATTCAAGTTCCTCAACTGAAGTGGAGATGATAAGGCAATATACAAGCATTTGCAAACTAGTTTGAGTGTACAGTTGTTCCATGAGATTAGATGATCAATCCTTGTGAATTACACAATAGATTTGGAGCAAATTCCTAAACAATAGGTGCTAATCTTCTTAGGAATTGTGCAAGGAAATAATAGGCTAGGTGAGATAATATTTAGCCAAGTATTAGCCAGATTTTGTCATTGGGAAGAAATAGCAATGATTCTTTTGTAGGTTGAGCTCTAAGCTAGAGTAGGCAATTGTAATAGTTTCTCTATGTAAGAATTTACAGGGTAAGTTCCTCAGACATAACACCAAAAGGACACCACTCAAAATAGATCACAGATCAATACACCAATATTTTGACGTGGTTAAAACCATCAAAGAGGGAAACAGACCACGGCCTATGCCAACGTGGCCACTACAGGCAATTTATTAATAAAATAATGAAAATTTACATAAGCTTCTCTCATGCACGGTGAACCTACAAATGATCCTCCATGCGCTTTAAATAGAATTCATGGACCAATCGAGTGTCAAGCCACAGATCAAGTGTCGGTAATACCGAGGAGAGAATGAATCGTCAGATCACTACATATCATGACCGTTGGATTGTAAGTTACAAATGTACATGTTAAAGAAACACACTTTACCTAACTCTATACTAGACCAAGTTATACTTAACTATTTCTACGTGTCGGAATATCCTAACATCCCCCCTTAAAAACAACTTGGGATAGGATTGAAGGATTTACAAATATGACACAATAGGAGAAGGAAGGAGGCACTAGAGCCTATCCCCCCTTAGTGACAACTTCCTGAACTCCAAGCATATATCGAAGTTTAGTGAACTTCGCCTCTGTGAGAGCCTTTGTGAAGATGTCTGCAACCTGATCATCTGTTGACAATATTGCACTTCAAGAACATGGTCATGAATGAGCTTTCTGATGAAGTGCATGTGAAGTTCAATGTGTTTGCTGCGCTGATGCTGAACTGGATCTTTGCAAAGCTGAATGGCACTTTGATTATCACAGCAAAGTGTAGTCGGATGCTGCTGCTCAAAGCCCAATTCTGATAGGATCTGACGAAGCCACAAGAGGCTTCCTTACTAGCTTCTACGGCACCACGATACTCTGCTTCTGCTGAAGAAAGAGAAATGGCAGCTTGTTTCTTGCAAGCCCATGCAATAAGTCCTGAACCAAGAGTGAACACATAACCAGTAGTAGACTTCCGATCATCAGGGTCACCAGTCCAATTGGAATCAATGAAACCAACCAATAGAGGAGATGCTTCAGCACTGTAATGAATGCCAAATTGAACTGTACCTCGAACATAACAAAGTATTCGTTCAGCTGCTTTCCAATGACTTTCACGTGGGGTTTGCATAAACCGAGCAACAAGGCCAATAGCAAATGAAAGGTCAGGACGAGTATGGGTTAGATACAAAATTTTTCCTACAAGTTGACGGTATAAGGTAGCATCAACTTCAGGGGAAGAACAAGTGACTGAAAGTTTGACTCCAGACTGAAAGGGAGAAGGAGCTGGCTTACAATCTTCCATGTGAAAAAAGCGTAGAAGATCACAGGCATACTTGGATTGGGAGAGGAAAATACCTTCCTTGGATTGCAAGACTTGAAGACCGAGAAAATAATGTAAATGTCCTAACTCTGTCATTTCAAACTTCTTTTTAAGGCTGGACTTAACATGGTTAATAGGGTTGGGATCACTACCAGTGACGATAAGATCATCCACATAAAGAACAAGAATGATAAGAGACTTGCCCACTTTCTTGGTGTAGACAGTATTGTCAGAATGACACCTAGAAAAGCCAAGTTCTAAAAGAAAGCTATCCATTTTGGCATATGAAGCTCGAGGAGCTTGCTTGAGACCATAAAGGGATTTCTTAAGCCGACATACAAGGCTAGAGTCTGTTTGTATACACCCAATAGGTTGTTCCATGTAGATTTCTTCATTAAAGTCCCAATGCAAGAAGGTGGATTTAACATCCATCTGATGGACTTCCCATTTTAAGGAGGCAGGAAGGGAAAGAACAAGGTGGACAGAGTTCATTTTGGCAACAAGGGAGAAGGTTTTAGTATAATCAATGCCCTCAACTTGTGAAAAGCCCTTGGAAACAAGTCGAGCTTTATGTTTATCAACTTTCCCATCTGGTCCATACTTGGTTTTGTAAACCCATTTGCATCTAACAAGTTTTCGTCCCTTTGGTAGAGGAACAAGATCCCATGTATCATTTGCCAATAATGAACAATATTCTTCATTCATAGCTGCGTCCCAATCTGGATGGCCTGAAGCTTCTGCAAAGGTGTTAGGATCATAATTTTCTGACACTTGAGCCCGTAAAGAAGAGGCTCTTTCAAACTAAGAACGGGTACGACGCTGATCTGTAGGATCACCGGCAAGATCACCTGCTGCATCTTGAGTAGCTTGGACCCATTTTGGAAGTGAAGGAGTTGAAGGAGGCTCCTGAGAAGGTGGGGGAGGATTGTCATCCTCACTTCCATCATCTGAAGAAGAAATATGTTCAAAAGTAGAAGAGATAGAGAGAGGTGGCACATGCGCTGAGCTAGGCTCGTAGGCCGACTTATTTTCATCAAACTTTTCATCTCTTCTAATGATAACATTTTTGGAATTAAATGGAATAAGCCTATATCCTTTGACATCTTCAGAATATCCAACAAAGATACATTTTTCACTCTTAGGTTCTAAAGCTTTATGTTTGTCATCTAGAATATGGGCCCATGCTTCACTTCCAAAAACACGAAAGTGACTCACATCTGGTTTAATAGAGCTCCATGCTTCTTCTGGAGTGATATTATTTAAAGCCTTAGTAGGAGTGTGATTTAGTATGTAATTTGCACAGTTAATTGCTTCTGCCCAATAGTTAAGACTAAGTTATTTAGATTGAAGCATACAATTAGCCATTTGCTTTAAGGTGTGATTCCATGCTCAGTGTAAAAGTTGATGAAGTCATTTTTAACATATTCTCTACCATTATCTGATCTTAGCTTAAGAATTTGATGTCCAGATTGTTTTTCAACAAAGGCCTTAAAGGAAAAGAATTTGTTAAATACTTCACTCTTGAGTTTTAAGAAATATACCTAAGTGCGTCTGGAGAAATCATTAATGAAAGTTAAGAAATACTTGTAGCCAGAGAAAGAAACAACTGGAAGTGAACCACATAAATCACTATGCACAAGCTGTAGAGGGAGCGAGGCATGCCAAGAGGCATGTTTTTCAAAACTGTCCCGATGATTTTTTCCAACTACACATCCGGAACAAACACCATCTCTGCAAGATACCATGGGAAGACCTGTCACCATAATTTCTTTACATAGATTCTGAAGAGAGCGATAGTTTAAGTGACCAAATTGCTCATGCCAAAGTTTGCTCACTTCATCATTATGAGAAACAAATACCGAGGAAAGATTTGATGACCCACAGTTGTGAAACTTATACAACCTTATAGAATCATCAGCAATGCCAGTAGCTAAAATCTGTCTACGATCCTTTAGGTCCTTGATTACAACATCGTGAGGTGAAAATTCAACGATTTTACTTTCACCTGAATGAGTTATCTGATATACAGATAGAAGGTTGGAGGATAAGGTTGGAACACATAATACATCATTAATTGACCATTGTATAGATGAACAATTCTAGTCCCTACAACACTAAGAGATCTATCATCACCAACATATATATTTTTGGTGTTACAATCATTTAAAGAAGAAAACATGGCTTTGTTTTTGGCCATGTGATAAGAAGCTCCAGAATCAACGAGCCACTCATGAGAATGAGGGGAAGAAGATACATTTAGTGCATAGCCAGACCGAGATGCTTGACAACCACATGCATAAAGTGCCATTCCTGAAGATGAAGTTGAAGTTGAAGAGTGCTCCAAATGGATGTTATGCTTCTTCATTGCTGCTTCCAAGGCTTCCATCTTCTTAAAGCATTTGGATTCTAAATGGCCATCTCGATTACAAAAGTGGAAATTTCTATCAGTCTTCTTCCC
>APFE031530681.1:152713-221997 GCA_000404065.3 Pinus taeda
ATATATAGTTATGTGCTTTGTTGATGTCATGGGAAATTTGGGAAAAATAATGAACGTTATGGAAGTAGTAATTTTTAACTCCTTCGAAGATTGGAGATTAGATAAAGGATGTCCTTCAATTTAAAATATTAAAAAGAGAAAAAAATTCTCAAAATAAGTTGTTTGAGGACCTTGTTTGGTGGTCACAATAAATAATTGACTTTGCAAATGATTAAGAAAAAAAAATGAATCTTTTATAAACTAAGGAATGATCCTAGTAACTTTGATTATTAATATATGGAGAAAGGGATGGAGCTAGAGTCAAATATGTGGACATCATGGTTTTTCTAGTAAATGAACACAAAAATAATTCTAGTTAAACAATTTATTTTATTTTTCCAAGGAATGACCAATGAAAGTTTAATTTATTTTATAAAAACTACTGATTCATCAGTTTGGATCATGCATACTAGTGACTCTTCAAGTAATGTTAAATGTATATTAGAGAGAAGGTATTGAATCACTTTAGGAATCAAATTAGTCTGTTAGCTTGAAGGAATTTAAACATTAAAAAGATAGAGAATGATGCACAACAACATTACCATAATAAGAATTTGAAAACATTAATTTAGTGAATTAGGTGTTTGTGAGCATGGCTCTTTGAGATCATCCAAATCTCTGAAAAATGTTGAATAGTGTAGAAGTAGTAGCTACCTCTATTAACTTGGAAGGGTAGAAATTAGAAAAGGATACCATAAAAAATCTTTCATTTCTAAGTTTTATAATATATATGAGAAACATACATAATAATTTCACACTAGATAATCTACCAATCATGTAAAATATCCAAGCTAAATTACACAACATTGAAATCCCTAACTAAAATATGAACTTAGTATTGGAGTCAAAACAGATGGAGAAAATATAAAGGTTTGGTGACACATGTAAACATCATGGCTTGTTTAGTAGTCATGCAAAAATAAAAAACTAAATGGTGGTGAACTATTTGATATTATTTTTCGAAACAAGTAGTTAAATATAAATTTCTTATCCTTGATAATGGTATTAATAATGTTTGCCTCTTGTTTTGGGAATGAAACCTTGGTATTAATAATGTATGTCTCTTGTTTTGGGAAAGAAACGTCTTCAATGCATTGATTCCAACTTTAAATAATTATTGTAATTTTGTGATTTTTCTGGATTTTTTTGTGGCTTTTCTTTTTTGTGGGTTTCTATATTTTTTTCTGGTTTTAATTCAGGTTGTGGTTTTCTACATTTCTATATTTTTGTGTCTTTTTTATTTCAAATTAATTATTTTATTTTTGCAATAAAGTTAATTTAAATCATGAAAAAAGGATAGGAATCATACCCTGTCTTTTAGGTGGTGGTCAATTTGATCTCTTAGGACATTAGCAGAGTTGTTGGGTGGTGTTGAAGCCCCGAAAATCAGGTCTACAACAAGGGGGATACCCACCCGATCCGGACCTTGAAAGCAACTCCTTTTCTATTTGGTATGGTGGGTCCGACTGGGGATAATGGGATCAGTTTCCCAATTTGTGTGTGTGTTGATAAGAGTTGATATTTCTGTTTTCTAAAGATTTCTAAGTAAAATTCTTTTAATCTAGATCTAATTTAAAAATCCAATTGTATTCTAATGAACAAAAATATTTAAGTTTAAAACTAACCTGGGATTCAACTTTTCACTTATGCGATCTAAAATAATTTCAAACATCAATTGGTAATAAAGATCATTCAATCGCTACAAGAAAAGAATTCAATAAAAATGAATTGTTTCATATAAAAAGTTAGCCGAAACAACTGTGAGAAGCATATCACATAATAAGTCATTCATATATTGAGCATAAACAGAATAGTCATTACCTTACAAAAGTGCCAAATAATAACTCAAACATTCAAGCTTTCATATATAAATAACTAAGCATAAAATATTACTTGGACACATGAGCAGAAATCATTAAGAGATAAAGGTACCATTGATAACAAGTTCTACTCATGAGCTTCAACAATATAGATTTATCTCTTCCTAATTCAACATCTACTAAGAGTACAAAAGTGCATTTCAGTAGCAGATATTAAACACAGATATCAATAAATCTTGTTCCATTCATTCATCAAAGCCTCCTCTGAGGGTGCATAAGTGCATGTTCCGAGGAAACGTTTCTGAAAAATTTCAGGACCGCTCTCCAAATGCATGAGAAGGGTTAAAATACTTCTTCCTAAATACTAAAAATAGTTTATTACAAAAATATAGGAGCAGGTTTAAATGACCTTCCTCATCTAAGGCAAAAAATAAATCAAAAGTAAAACTAAAACTGAATCTGGAAATTACTATGTATTTGTTCTTTGTAGTCACAAGCATTTAGCTTCAACGTGAGGAGTGTCAGTTGGCCAACCTCCGGGATTAGATTCCCTGTAAAAATAGAATCATCAAGTGTTGGTGCTATCTTCTCAGTAAAGTTCGTAAGGCATTCGAGAGTCATGCATTGACTACTACGGTTTAACCAAGTATTGCCAGTAAGTTTCCCAATTCAACTTGGTTAACTTTTTGATGTAATCTACCCTTTCCTCAACCTTTTGTCTCCAGCTTGTCTGCAGTTGCTATGCCTTTGGGAGAAATCTGGGTGCAGTCTCTAAAATGAGGTTTGTTCTGTGCAGGTTTTCATTGACACAGTCAATGACGTTGTTTGTTGTTGTAGCTACTTCTTCTACTACCACGAGTCGAGCATTGAATGGAATCACTAAGTTTCAGCCAAATCCGCTTACAGCCCAAGGGTGTACCTGATAAATACCGTCGATTTTGGAAAGTGGGTTTTGCCTTTAGCCTTTAGCCCTTTTCCCCATGGTTTTCCAGCTTTACATGCAACTGAATGCTTGGGGGCTTTCCTTCTCAAAGGGGTTTCCCCAGCACATCAAGAACTCCTTCCTCTTTCCTATCCGAGCTTCCCAAGTGCTATTTTCACCTCCTGCATGGCCTTGATGGGCCTTGGTCAGTGGACTTTGCCCTTTTTCAATAGTTCTTCCCTTACCAACAAGTTCTTGGTACATTCCGCCTAATATTCATTTTGTTTGGCAAACTTTTCTACGAATTGCTTGTTGTAGGTTACCTGTGGCTCTGGTAGATGATATAGAAGCCTTAAATCTTGTGCAGTGAATGACCCAATGAGGCTTTGGCCTCGAGTTTTGAATTGTCTATCTGTTATATTAACACTGTCTAGTACCCACTTAACCCTATCTGTGTATGGAATAATCTTCAGCCTTGCTTCTATTTGGTGCAGGAACAAACATGCAAGTTCAGTGATTGATGCCTCAGATGACCCATGTGAGTCTGTTGTTGCTTTAACCTCCATAACTCTCGGTTTTTTTCTTCAAGTAGACTATACATGCCTTCCCAAGTACTTATGCCTACATCACTGTTACAGGTGGTGTCTGTGTATAAGGGCATCATCTCTTTGTCCTCTCGAATTAGAGATTTTCCCTTCTTTCCCATTATGTTCTACACACTGCTCCATATATCACTCTGCTTGCCACTCCTGCAAATTTACAAGGAAAGAATAAAGATAAGAGATAAAGTGATGGGAAATCTCTTTAATTTTGAAATCATATCCAATATACCACCCTATGTGAAATAACCTTTTGATCATATCCAAATCTTATCTCATAAATGACCACCAACTAACCACGAAATTGCCATTAATGCCCATAACTCGGTATCAGAATACAAGAAAAACTTTATTGAATGATGAACCCTGCAGATCTGTGATAAAGCGATTTTGCGATTTGCTACGCAATATCGCGGATCGCAATATTGCTAATCCATTTTGTCAATAATCATTCATTACCTTATGTGTCTGTGAGATGAGATTTGCGAGATGCCTTATCGCATATCACTGGATTGGGATATTTTACCTTAGGTGATACTCGCAGCGTATGAAAGCTGCGATGTGTGATGAGTCTTTAAGTTGTGCGATCTCGCATCACATTCTCATAATTTCTAAATCTTATTTATATGATGTTCCCCATTACCCTTTGCAATGCGATGTTTTATTGTTAGGAGAACAATTTTATTCAGAACTTATCATAAAACTTAGTTTTTTTAAGTTTTGTAGGTGTTTTCCTATGTTTATGATAGCATGTTCTATTCAAAGGGAAACATGAGTGCCGGTTTTTTATTTTTAAGAAGGGTCCCCATTTATTTAGCTTCATTACTAAAACTAAATAAAAAGGGGGGTTGTTGCTGGCCACAACAATTGGTGATTCACTATGAAGAACCTATTATCTCTGATTATCTTTTGAATTTTCTAAACTTCCAAAATAGAAATGTTTTCCGGAAAATCAAACTTTATTATAGAAATCTAAAGTGTATCATGCTTTCAGCTGTCAATGGTAGTTTGTTTCTCCTGTGTAAACTCTGATTATTTACTTCCCAAAGCTAGTCATTGTATTTACATCAGCCACTACTTAGTTTATAAAGATAAAAACAAATATTTCTCTGTAAATAAATTTTAAGTGTGCTCATTTATCGTAGGTAGAGCCTCTATTGCCAGCAAGCATTCATAGCCTCGACAAGGTTACCTGTTACCCAACAATTATCCTGTATCCTACTTGGAGAAATATACAATTTTCAAAGATAAATCCATATCCACACTTGTTGTTTTTTTGTTTTGTTTTAAATTTTAAAGAACAATGTCTTGCTTTGGTAGCCAAATTATGACATTACCATTCACTTGATTTATAACTTTGCTAAACAAGTTGGCTCGTGATGAGACCCCTTGTATTTTGATTGCAACAATCTTGAGCCATTACCCTGTTGTGGTATGCAATTTTGCCAATGTCAGCAAGTCATAATTTCTATGATCACGATAAGTCGGCTCGTGATGAGACCTCTTATTCTTTATGCTAATAGTGTATCATTGGATTATTCCTTGAAAGTCATAATTCCCTAGGTGGGGAGGAAGTCATCGGTTCCTTAAGAATAACTCTCAATGACAATTATAAAGTTTTTGCAAACCACTTTTCTACAGAGAACCTTTGTTTTGTTATTGATGCTTTTCATTGACTGATATAAAACAAATTCTCACTAAAGGTTTCTTTTCATCAAAATTCGCAAGGCTGAAACTAGTAACTTTTTCAGGCTTAGAGCATTTGACTGTATTTTTCAATAATAATGATCAATTTTCCAAATCAGTTTGTTATATCTCCAAATCTCACGATTATGGTTTGCGATGCTACACTCATGGCCTAGGGCAACCCCTCCTTCCAGACCTAGTCCCAAATTTAAAAAACAGTGTTTTATTCCTTGTACGTGACATTGCCCTAAGTTAAACGTGTGTATACGTGGGTCTGCATATACCCAACCCGCATATATGTATTAAAACACTTAAAAAAATATAAAACTCCTTATTTTCGGGCAGAGATCGCGGGTTTTACCTGTTGATCACCTGTTAGTGCCCGTGGCCCAACTGTTCCCAACCAACTCCTAACTAAAAAACTACTTTGGGAGTGGTATAAAAAGACATCAAAGGGAAGGGCTAAGAGAGGAGAGAAGAGAGAGAAAGGTTATTATACTGAATTTTTTCCCCTGACCAGGTCTGAAGACCCTTGTGCCTTCTGCACTTCCCCCATTGGTACAGGAAACACTTGTTTCCTTGTGTGTTGATGTTCATCCACTATTTATGGCATCATGGAGTGAGTCTTGGAAGGAGATATGCTAAAGGCTTGAGGCTGGACGGATCCGGAAGGAAGCTTTGCTTGGAGCCTATGAAAGCTTACTCAGGTGATATTACTCCTTTTGTACATTCTATTTGTCTATAAAAAAGAAATGCGTCTTGGTTCCCGATATGCTTCTTCTTTATGTTTATGATGTTCATGTTTGAATTTAATATATGAATGGTTGTTTTAAGTTCATAACTAACTTCCTTCTTTTATAACATAAAGATGTTTTCTTTATAAGTATTTGTTCATATATTGTTGTATTCTTTGGAATTGGTTGTTTTACAGGACAAAGGAGCGAAAGGGACTTGAAGAAGGATTTAGACCCTTGAGGAACTTCTCGAACATAGGACTTGAGGTATGCCCTTCTTACTTTAGAATTTGCTTATTGTAGCGTAATGGCTCTACGAATGTCTGCTTCTCTGTTTAGACAACCTTCAGTCTGCTAGGGTTTCCACCCAAAAGCCCTACGGGAGAAAATCCCTCAACAGAATTGGCAACTCCACTGGGGAAAACACTCTTGTTGTTCCTAGTTTGGGTGTTTGTCAAGCCAATCAGGGCTCAGTTGCTTGTTGGTTTGCTGTTACTGTCTGCTCTGTTCTTGAATTCTAAGTTTTTCCAGTTGCTTTAGTTTTTTTTTTATTTTTCTTGAAATCTTTCATATATGTTGTTTTCCTTAGTTACAGAAGCATACGTACGCTTGTTTCCTGAAGTAAAACCGCGTATACGTAGGTTTCCTCAGGCACAGTCACATATACACGCAATCTACACATAGGTACAGTCGCGTATATGTTGCAATTTTCAAGATTTATAAATTTTTGTGTCTCTGAAGTTTGTCTGGAAGTTTAATTCGGTTTGAAACAATCATTTTGGTTAGTATCAGTTGTTTGCTTTACAGCAAGAATCTTACTTCGATTTCTCTCTAATTATAAGGAGTATTGGTCTTGTTTTGTGTTTGCAAGTGTCATTGTCGTTTTACTAAAAGCACGCAAGATTTCTTGTTGGAATCTTGGCTGCTCTGATTTATCGGAGCAGAAAGATTGTTATCAAACTTTGTGTTGAATTTTGCTTTTGGTGACTTTTTGTTTGCTTGACAAAACCACTTTTTGTGACCATCTACTTCTTTGTTTCATGAACGTTGTCGATTGATGCTTTCTTGAAATTGTCTTTTTGATCCTTTTTGGTCTTTGTTACCAAAGCTTCCATTGCTACTTTCGATTGTCAAAAAGCATCTTTAAACACATTTGTTTTTGTTGAGTTTTCATTCATTGTATGGTGTCTACTTGCAAAAGTGTTTCTTGCTTATTGTTTCAATCGCAAAGTTTCAGTTTTGTTGAGAGCATTTTTTAAATGAATTTTTGTTGCTACTTTGAAGAGAACATTTTGAAAAGTTTTGTTTTGCTTTCTTGAACTTGCTTTTCATTTGGTTTCCTTTTGGTGAATGAAAGTGCTTTATGTTTGTCTTGAGTTTTGGTTTTAGTGTTTAGATGAAATGAATGGTAGCATCTCATATTCCATCTAGACATTGTAAGTGGCAAAAAAAAATTTGATAAGCAAAGCAACTTTCATTTCTTTTTTTTTAAAGTTGTTTTCATCGTTGCATCAAGCATATAGTTGTTGCAATAGGATAGATTTGCATCTCTTTATGCATACATAGTTTTGTTAACTTTTTGAGTGTGAAGTGTGAATTAACGAAAAGAAAAGAAAAGTTTGTTTCATTAGAAATTTCCTTTCGAACCCTGTAGAAATTACTCTTCATCGAAAAACAATGACAAGTGCACATGCATATAGTTAGTTTTATTAATTTCTTTTGCATGGAAAAAACACCACTAGTTTCACTTCCATCATCCCTTAACTTAAAAAACAACCCATTTATACAAGCGAAAAAGAAAAATCTAAAAGAAACACTAATATCTTTTGTGAATTCCCAAAGTTAACCATTTACAACCTATTTTATTATCAAAATAAAGCTATAAATGCTAATTTACAAAAATACAAGAGGTCATCTTCTATGGAAAGTAATTTTTGAGGATTTTTCCATTAACAGGTAAAGATTCTCTTTTCCCTACTGAATCTTGCAACATGAAAGTGGATGGACCTATGATTTCAACAATTTGGAATGGGCCAAGCCACATTCGTTAGAATTTTGGATGTTTGCCTTTTTCCTTATGAGCCTTATCCCATTTCAAAACTAAATCCCCAATTTGAAAATCCTTCCTAGATACCATGCTGGAATCAAATGAAGCCTTTACTAATGCTTGATGATGAGCGTGTGTAATTTACCATGTTCTTCTTGTTCTTCTAGCTTAAGGATCTACAATTGTCTTAGTTGTAAAGATGAAGTTGGTGTTTCATCAATGAATTGAACTAAGGCCAAAGAAGTAATTCCTAGACGAGTTGGGAGAACTAATTCTTTCCCATAAAATAAATTAAAGGAAAAAGTGCCAATGGAAGCCTTCTACGTTATTCAGTCTACCCATAGAGCATATATTAAAGATTTGTGCCAATTTAATGGCAGAAGTGTCCTCAGACACATAATTTTATTAATAAAAAAAAAATAATTACATAATATGATTTTGCAAGAGTTTACACCCGATCAACTCAAACACTTTTGCAATGAGCTATTTATAAGCTCCATGTCCTAACTACCTATAATTATGGATCACTTATTAAATAACAAGTGTCCATTTACAATAAATGATATTCAAACCAACTAGCTAACAAATCTCCTAAAATAGATCCTAAGATACGACACATTTGCAGAGTCATATCTAGTTACAACAATATGCTAATTCTAAAAAGTCTCCATTAAATAATTAAACATTATAGAATAATAATTATTAATTTAATATCTTAAATTAATAATTATTTTATTCTAATTTTATAACCTATGATAAAATTGTATTTTTGGATCATCTAACATTCCCCCATGTGATCCAAAGATACATTACAACAGATACCAAGTTCATTCA
The DNA here is from genome assembly GCA_000404065.3 of Pinus taeda. Lineage (NCBI taxonomy): Eukaryota > Viridiplantae > Streptophyta > Pinopsida > Pinales > Pinaceae > Pinus > Pinus taeda. Next base: position 161,395 of record APFE031530681.1, read on the forward strand.
TGAACTTAGTAAATTCTATTCTACCAAGCATTTCATGAAAATGTCGGAGATCTGATCTTCGGAAGGACAATAAACTGGCTTGACGACATCTTTGGCATTGAGAGATCTGATATGATGATACTTGGTGTCCACATGCTTTGTCTTTGAATGAAAAACTGGGTTCTTGGCAAGTTTGATGGCTGACTGGCTGTCAATGAATAATTATGTAGCTTCTACATGAGAAATGCCCAAGTCCTGCAAAATTATACACAACCAAACAATTTCACATGCTGCTTCCCATGATGAAATGTACTCTACTTCTGCTGAAGAAGTGGCCATTGTAGCTTGTTTCTTACAACTCCAAGATACTACTGCTGACCCCATGTTCATTAAATAACCTGATGTTGATGCTCGATCATCAATACTCCCAGCAAATTCGGCATCAGAATATCCACCAAGTACAAAATTTTTAGTCTTTGTGTAAAGAAGACCAAAATCTTTTATTCCTTGGATATATCGAAGAACTCTTTTGGCTGCATTCCAGTGGCTGTCTCGTGGTTCCTGCATAAAACATGAAAGAATACAGAATTCATAGGATAGATCAGGACGAGTATTTGTAAAATAAATCAAGCTACTAATCAACTGTCTATAAGTTCTACTGTCCACCTTTCCCCCCTTCAAATTTTGAAAGTTTCAAGTTTTGCTCCATGGGGGTGAGAACGGGCATGCAATTCTGCATGCCAAATCGTTGAAAAACCTTTGTTGAATACTTACTCTGAGAAATGAAAATATGATGTGGACGTTGGAAGACTTCAACTCCAAGATAGTAGTGAAGTAATCCCAAATCTGTCATCTTAAAACCAGCATTTAACTCCTTTTTTACCTGTGCAATATGATCATCATGATTGCCAGTGATGATCAAATCATCTACATACATAACAGGAATGACCAGATATTTTCCCTGTTGTCACACATACAAAGTATCATTAGATTCACTTCGTTGAAAGCAAACTTTCTTAAGGTATTCATCCATCTTTGCATACCAAGCACGGGGAGCTTGTTTTAATCCATATAAAGCCTTAATCAATTTGCAGACTTTATGTTCTTGTCCTTCAACCTCAAAACCTGGCGGTTGGGTCATATACACTTCCTCCTATAAATCCCCGTTGAGAAAAGCACTTTTCACATCCATTTGATGAACTTTCCATCCTTTTTGAGTGGCCAATGCAAGTGTTAATCAGATGGTGTTACATTTATCTATAGGAGCAAAAGGTTCCTCATAATCAATGCCTTCCTGCTGCACAAAACCTTTTGCGACAAGTCGTGCTTTATACTTTTCAAGTTCTCCCTTTTGATTATACTTAATTCTATAAACCCATTTGCATCCTATGGGTTTAACATTTGTTGGAAAATCAACAAGTTTCCAAGTGTTGTTATCAATTACTACCTGATATTCTTCAACTATAGCTTGTTGCCATTCTTTATGTTTTACTACTTCTTTGTATGTGGAAGGTTTAGTAAAATCATTTGCTATTAAGGAAAAATTGCCTTCACTTCTATGTGCCCTTTTGGTGCCTGCTTTATTCTGCTCATCAGGCTTTACATCTTTCAAAAGTTGAACTGCCCATTTTGGTAGTTTGTGCTCACTTGTTTGCGCTTCTGTAAAGTCTCCATCATTGTAAAGATGATTAATATAAACTAATTTTCGCCGTTCAGGTGAAGAGTGTGGAGAATCACTAGCAGAAGAACTGTTGCTGCTTGAAGATGTGGATGAACTGCTAGAAGACCCAGATGATGTTGTTGATGTAGATGGACTGGATGACTCATCTTAAGAGGAAGGAAAATCAAGTTCATACAAATTTGGTGAAGTTGGTTGACTTTGCATTTTTCCATTTCTTTTACTTCCCTTAGTTTCTAACTTGTGAAGAAGATTTTCAATTTCTTTAGCACTCTTACTTTTAGTTTCATCAAAAATGACATCCCTGCTCACAATGAATTTTCCATTGGTCAAAATACAATACCCTTACTTCTCATCAGAATAGCCAATCGTTGTGCATTTTAAACTTCTCAAGTCAAGCTTAGTTCGTTTTTCTTTCGAAACTAAGGCATAACAAACTGACCCAAAAACTCTAAGATGTTACTCAAGGTTTGAAACCAAACCAAGCTTCATAAGGTGTGATTCCATCTAAAGAAGCAGTTGGAGATCTGTTTCATAAGTAGACAGTTGTATGAATTGCTTCCGCCCAATATGTTGGAATTAACCTCTTGAAAGTTAACATGGATCTCACCATTCCTAACAAAGTGTGATTCATTCTTTTGACTACTCCATTTTGCTGTGGAGTGTAAACATTAGTAAGATGTCGTCTTATGCCATTTTCACTGCAATAAGTTTTGAATTCATTTGAAGTGAATTCTCCCCCATTATCTGTCCTGAGAGTACCTACCTTTTCTCTGACTTCATTTTCAACAAGTTGATGAAAAATTTTAAACTTATCAAATTATTCTGACTTGTTCTTCAAAAAGTAAACCCAAGTCATTCTGCTAAAATCATCAATGAATAGTAAGAAATATTTGCATCCACCAAAGGAAGTTTGTAGTGGTCCACAAACATCACTGTGAACTAGTTGTATCCGCCTGTTTGCACGCCATGAACTTGTGGGAAAACTTTCTAGATTTTGTTTGCCATAAATGCAAGCTTCACATTTTGCATTTTCCCTTTTGAAAGTGGGAAGTCCTTTAACCATTCCTTGTTTCTGCAATTGAGAAAGACTCTCAAAATTCAAATGTCCATATCTTACATGCCATAGTCTTATAGGTGAAATACATGTAGTCACTGCCCCTGCAAAATCAGAATGCCTTGGAATAACTGTCTCTTTCATCTGTAACAGTTTTCCATCTTCATAAACAGTCATGATTGTTTTCAAGTTCTCTTTGACTGAATTATTCTTGACTAAACCATCTTCCATAATCACCTGATGTCCTGCTTGTCGAATCGTGACTAAAGAGAGAAAATTTTTCTTAAATGTTGGTACATACCATACATTGGAAATCATTTTTTCTCCAATACTACAGAGAAAAACTTTCACTACTCCTTTTCCATAAGGAGTATGTTTTATATCATCAGCAAGAAAAATGGAATTAAGTTGGCAATCTTGAAAATTCCAAACAAAATCACGTCAACAAGTCGTGTGTTTAGTTGCCACGGAATCCAAGATCTAGGCATCTTCATAGTCACTTCTAAGATGGGATGAAAGTTGTGATGCTGGCGAGGAAGTAAAAACATATTCTGAGTTATCTTCATCTTGATCATTGGCAAATTCCTTTGAATGCTGCTGAAACTTGGCAATTTTATTAAGTGAAGTTTGACAATCTTCAGCATAATGGCCAACTTTTTTACATATTCGACACACAATTTGACTTAAGTATCTTCCTCTTCCTCAATATTTTCCTCTGCCTTTGCTTTGACTTCTATGTTGAGACTTTCCTCTGCCTTGATTAATATATCCTTGTCCTTGAAAATTGCATCTTTCTTGATTGTTTCCTCTACCTTGAAAATTATTTCTTCCTCTGTTAAAAGTGTTTCCTCTGCTTTGACTTCGACCTCGATTATGTGCTACTTGATTCTGATTCCCTCTGCCTCTCCCTCCAGAACTGTCTACTGATGACTTACTAGTGTTGGCATCTGTGAGAAAAACATCTTCACCAACTTTTTTCTTCCCAAAAGTTTTATCATGTTGAGTCAACATTTCACAGAGTTCATCAAACTTTAGTTTCTCTAATTTCCCAGTTACTTGTAGAGTCTCCAAAAAATGTGTGTAGGAAGAAGGAAGTCCAGCAATTACAATTGTGACTATAAAGCTATCATCAATTGCGGGAAAACCAACATTAACAATTTATTGCCTAATATTCTTAAGTCTTGAGGTATATTCAAGAACATCATCGTCTTCAGTTAATTTTTGTTGCAACAATTTTAATTGTAGATCAACTTTCTTTGATTCAAGTTGAGTATCAAATAGGTCTTTAAAAGTTTTCAAAGCAGACCATGCATCTGTAGCATTTTCTATATGGACATACATTTCATCATTCACAGAAGATTTAATAAGAGCTAAGGCTTTAGCATTCTTGACATCCCGTTTTTCTAGTGCAGCTACATCTATGGTTTTATTCAGCTTAACATCTCCATCACATATTCCCTGCCATAATTCATTGTAAATGAGAGTGCTCTCGATGAGATGATGCCATGTTTTATAAGATTCTGTGCCTTCAAGTTTTTTGGAATCAGAAAACAAATTAATCAACTTAGACATTGTAGTGTTAAGACTTCACACCACGAATCAAGCTCCAAAAAACTCAAGATGCGCAACACAACAACAACACACGACACAAAAAATGAACTATCGGGGCTTGGCCTTGACCCTTGAATAGTCGTCAAAACAGGGGAAAATTGATTGAGGTTTGCACTTGGCTCTAGTCAATTTCTCAAATTTTTACAAAGCAACTTTCAAAATTTGACTTTTACAATAGTGCTTTTGCACAATCTGGTAAAAAAGGTTACCCCCGCCCAAATTAAAATTACTTTGAGTTACAATGTGATGATCCCAATAAAAAAGAACTTCTTAAAAAACAAATTACCCAACACACCTTATCTCTCCAATTTACAAATTACAAATAAAACTCCTTATTACTCCAAAAATTACTGCCCTAAACATTTACAAATAACCCCACACCTTATTTCTCCAAAAATATTAAATAAACAAAATCCTTATCTCTCCAAAATTACAAACTATATCTAATAAAAACCTTTGTAAAAATCTTAACCCTAAATTAAAAAATTCATTTTCCTTTGTCTTCCTGCCATTGTAGTAATTTTCTGCACAGATCCGCTTCCGCTCTCATCATCCAATAATTTGTTTCCAGTGCTTTTGTAAGCCACAGTGTCGATTTAAATCTTGAAAATCTCCTCTGCACAGAATTCCTTGGAATTTATGCTGCTAAAGATTTCCAATTATTGATTAGGATGCATTCGACTTAGCTGACAAGGAGCTATTCTGTGTGGAGGAGAAAAGCGTATTTGATCAGATTTATTTTCTTGTCAAGGGCTTCTCGTGCCTTGAACCCGCAGCAAAAGGAAATCTCATTGAAAGCCTCAATCAAATTTCAATGTTCTCCTCCTGAACATCACATCGCTGTTGAGATCATCTCCCTCTCGTTCCGATGGGAAATATCTACAAGAGCGTATCAATTCCCACCGAAATGTGCTTAAAATTTATACTTATTTCCTTCAAACGATTATTATTGCTGAAGAATTGAAACCGGATCCTCAGCCTCAGCCTCACACGAACAATGCCAAGGGGAAGAATTCTTGCAAGAAACATGTCCCTCAAGCATGGAATTGGGAATCCCAACGTTAAAAAATTATATCGATACTGGCTACTGTTGTCGAGATTGACTTAAAACAACTTTATGGCCAGTTTCATCCAGAAGAAAACTTTCTTTCTTTTGTTGCGAAAGGTGCATTTGCTATGCTTGCAAATCCAGCTCCGATACAAATTTAGGGTACTGTAATTTGATAATAATTCAAAAAAAAAAATTATTTTCAGATTTGAAAAGTCTAAAATCAATAAAACAATAAAATTTCTTCCCTTTTGAACAAAATTTTGACAAATTTCATACCAATCATTTGCTGGGCAATTCAATGGAGTTTTGCACAAACTTTTAGGGCTGGAATCTCCTCTTCACATCCACTGTAGCATTACTGGAGCTCTAATACCACAATAATTGCAGAAGTGTCCTCAGACACATAATTTTATTAATAAAAAAAAAAAAATTACATAATATGATTTTGCAAGAGTTTACACCCAAACAACTCAAACACTCTTGCAATGAGCTATTTATAAGCTCAATGTCCTAACTACCTCTAATTATGGATCACTTATTAAATAACAAGTGTCCATTTACAGTAAATGCTATTCAAACAAACTAGCTAACAAATCTCCTAAAATAGAGCCTAAGATACGACGCATTTGGAGAGTCATATCTAGTTACAACAATATGCTAATTCTAAAAGTCTCCATTAAATAATTAAACATTCTAGAATAATAATTATTAATTTAATATCTTAAATTAATAATTATTTTATTCTAATTTTATAACCTATGATAAAATTGTATTTTTGGATCATCAAACACAATTTTTATAATTCTAATCAATTGTTTGCTTAATGATTCTGATCAAGTTTTCATTCATTGATTCAGCTAGCCCATTCCCTTGTGGATAATAATTGGTAGAATATTTAAGCTTAAAACCTATTTTAAGTGCAAATTCAATCATAGCATTGCCAAAAAAATATGATGCGTTATCAAACATTAAGGCAGAGGGTAAACCAAACCTGGTGATTATGAACTTATCTATGAAATCAATGATATGTTCAGAATTGGCTGCCTTGAGCAGAATTGCTTCTACCCATTTAGTAAAATAATATGTAGTTGTAAGGATATACCTATGTTGTTTAGAAGAGTGAGGAACGATCTCACTTATTATATCCAATCCCCATTGATCGAAAGGTTGATCGATATTGACTAGTTGCAAAGGCAATGATGGTTTCTTTTGTCTCCTAGCAACAGTTCGACAATTTTAACCTTTCCTTACATAGCTATGTGCATATTTAAATAATTTAGGCCAATAGTATCCTACGCACAAAATTTTATGTGTTGTAGAATCTCCTACATAATGTCCACCTGCTGGTCCATCATGGAGTTCCTGCAACACCTTTTTAGCTTCAAATTTCTCAAGACATCGAAAGAGAATGGAATCATAATTCATTCTAAAAAGTACATCATTTACGAGTTGATACTGCTTAGCCTTCAATCTTAGAGCTCTTTTCTTTTTATAATCCAGATTTGAAGGAGCATATCTATTCTTTAGATAAAATATGATATCAACGTATCTTGATTCAATATCATTTAGGCTTACCTCATACATTTGTACTTCTTGATTTGAAGATGATATTTTAGAAATAAGCGATGCTCCAGCCAACAACTTGCAAAAACCTTATCCTTTTACAATATTTTCTCTCGTGATCTCAGCGTCGTATTCTTGTAAGGAAGTGACCCAATTTGCTCTCTTTTCACCCACATCTTTCTGTACTAAGAGATTCCTTACCACTGGAAATGACACTATGATCTTTGTATGGATTTTAAGAAGAAAGGGTCTAAAATATTTGATCGCTTTGGAAACAACATAAGCTTGTTTCTCAACGTCATAATAATTTAATTCAGCCCCTTACAAATTTGAACTAAAGAAGGAAATTGGGGCTTCCACCTTGTGTTGGTTGGCTTGAGTGAGTATCGCTGCATGTGACTTATTAGAGGGAAATGTATACAAAATAAAAGGATCCGAAAAATCTGGAGTTGCTAAGGATGGGGCATTAATAATCGCTTGCTTGATTAGATTGAACGCTTCATATTCCTCTTGGCCCCATTTGAAGTGTGAATTATTCTTTATCATTGCTAGTAATGGTGACACAATCCTTGAGGAGTCTAGAATAAATATTTTGACAAAATTATTCTGGCCAAGGAAGGAATGCATGGCTTTCTTATTAAGTGGCAAGGATATTTCGTAAATTTCCTTAACTCTATCAAGACCAATATGGATTGCAGATTTTGACACTATAAATCGAAGAAGTTTTCCTTCACTTAATGCAAAAAATGACTTTTTTGGGTTAAGTGAAATCCCATACCTTTGGAAACATTGGAAGATTTGCTTTAAGTCTCTAAGGTGATTACCGTGCTTTTTCGAATATACTATTATGTCATCCAAGTAAATCACCACTAATTTATTTACTAATCCCTTAAATGCGATGTCCATGGCCCTTTCAAATGTGGTGCAAACATTAATCAAAACAAACAGAATCTTTTGATATGTCTAAGTACCCCATTTGGTTCTGAACATGGATTCCAGCTGATCATCAGGATGGACTAGAACTTGGTTGTAGCCAGAGAAACCATCTAAAAAGAATATTAATTTTGATCCCAGAACTGCTTGCAATATTTGTTCCATAGGAGGCAAGGGAAAATTATCCTTTTGAGAAGCTTTGTTGAGATTTAGAAAGTCAATACAAATCCTAATATCTTCATTTTTATTTCTAACTCGGACAATATTGTAAACCCACCTAGAGTGTCGAACGAGAAAAATAATTTTGGCTTTCAATAATTTATTAAGTTCAGACTTAATCTGACTTTCGAGATTATGATGGATTTTTCTTAGCTTTTGCTAGATAGGTTTTTCATCGGCTATCATTGAGATAGTATGCTAAATAATCGAAGTGTTGTAAGTCTTAAGTTCATCGTAGTTCCAGGCAAAGACACTTTCGTATTGTTTAAGGAGCCGAACATAGGCTGATTATTTCTTCTAGGGCTAGACAAAGACCTAGGTTGATATTCTGTGGCTTGTTATCTATTCCTAGATTTATTAATTCATAGTTTAGAGTTGAACTCTGAAGTTTTGAATTGGTAGATCTCTTAAATCGGTCTTTCAAATCATACAGGTCTTCCAACTTGACTACAGATTTTGGTATAGCATTATTATTGCTTTCTTGTTGTAACTCTTGGTCATGTTGGTCCTCATCAATTATCTAATTAGTGTAATATCCTTCTGATGTTAGGAAACTCACAATATCAGGATCATTATTGAAAATTCTCTAGTTTGTAACATTATCAAGCATTGAGGACCTAAAGATCAATTTGATGGAGAATCTGTCTGGGCTATAGTCTTTTGATGGAATAAGCTTGGAGGATACATTAGCCATGAGGTTAACACTGGCATTTTGGAGTCTAGGAATAGGTGAAATATTAAATGCTATAAAATGTTCACCTAGATCTTGCACTAAAGATTGATAATGCTTCAAATGACCTGAAACACAATGTATATTATTTCGTACCTATTTAATAACAATCTCAAAGTCTCTAAATACTTGTAGATACTTGACATCTAAACCAGTTGCCTTATACAATCCTTAGACTAGAACTTCATATTCTGTAGTATTGTTTGTGCAATCAAACTCAAGTCTACATGTTAGCATATTTTTGTTTCCTTCGGGACTAAATAGGACACATCCTACTCCTGCTCCATCATTAGACTTAGAGCCATCAAAAAATAATTTCCAAAATAAAGATTTATTTATAGGACTATCTATAAAATTAACACATTTAGAACTATCTGTTTGAGAAAAGTTTCCTACTTGAGACAAAACAAAATGTTCTAACGTGGGCGAAGTATGAGCATTAAACTTTCCTAAGAAAGAGTCAACATAATAGTTTCCAATTATATTGTTGTTGTATGCTACAAGTTCATTTTCTCCTTCCAATCCTGTCACTATGTATTTTTGGTGTCTTTCTCGCTCAACCTTTATCTGATTTGGTTTACCATTATAAGGGAGCCACATATGTGACCAATCAGTCGCAAAGTATCCATGAAGATTTTCAAACCAAACCCTACTAAGAATTAAACCATAAAATTCAGGAATGTCTGCAAATAAAATATCAATAACTTGACATACCTTTGGATTAGATGACAGCCCTTTGGTAATTTGATTTAGTTCACCAATTACTTCAACCTGCGATCGGTTAAGCTAAACTATGCATACTACAGATTTTTGAGGTTGGGCATTTAACTTTGCACATATTGTTTTAGGTAAGATATTAGATGAAGCTCCTGAATCTACCAAACAATTATTCAAGTTTTTATTGAAAATTTCGTAAGTAAGAAGGAATGGAAGGGTATGGGATTTTGACCTACCTCCAATTAAAGCGATATCATTCAGATCAACTTTATTTTACATATTAGTTGGAGGTTTTCCCATCTCATGAGAAGCTTGTGAGATCACAGTGGTGGGAAGAGGTGCAATAGGTACTGCATGTAACTCTTTCATAAGCAGCTTTTGTTGATGTTTCAATTTGCTCAACTCATGAAAATTAATGTTAGCCCTAGTCTTCTTCATATCTTCAATGATATTATACTCCATCTCATCAGAAAAAATTAGTGTTTTAAATGGAGTTGAGGGATCAGATTGGACGAGGCTAGTTTGAGTCGCTTTTGGTGATTATTTCTCACCTGCAACTTTATCTTTAGATTTCAAGCTTGCGCTCTTTTGTTTAGGACAAGGTTGTGGAGGATTGAGTTGATTTCTACTTCTTGTACTAACTGGTAATACCTCTTGATCCTCTTCATATGGAAGAATGAAGTCCCACATTCCCTGTACTTCTACAACTTCATCTTCATCAGTAGGTTCTTCGTTAGGAACTTCTTCTTCTTCTTCTTTTGATTCTGCATTTGTTATAGCATTGGGCGGCTTTGAATCTATTAAAGGATTTTTTCTATAAGGCTTGTGGGCCTTTTTCGAAGAAGTCTCTACTACTTGTTTCTTAATATCAACCATTTCATTAGACATGGTTTCTAAGACTTTCTGCAATCCTTCTAAATCAAATGGGTCTTTTGATTGCTTTTTCTTAGGATCATCTGTAAAAGTAACCTTCTTAGATTTTCTTTCATTGACAACATTTTTCTTTTATAAAGCTAAGATATGTTTCTCTACCGCTATCACTTCCTTCATGTTTTCAGCTAATGTTACCTTAGCAGCCCTGTCGACAAAGATAGCTATGTTAGATGGTAAAGTAGGTATGTACCATTCACTTCAAACTTCATTACTAGGCTTGGAAGTGGTCGGAATTTTATTCAAAAGCTTGTTGAAATGAAAGTTAAAATCTTTGGTAGGCTCTCTTGATTCATCCTTTAGATTCGATAGATCGTTGATCAATGTTGCTATAGATCTATCATCACCGAACTTAGTCAAGAATTTCTCTTGGAAAATGTCCCAACTAGTGATGGATCCTGATGGTAATGAAAAATACGATGATATAGTTGCTCCTTGTAATGTGTATGGAAAGAGTCAGACATCAACATCTTCATTAGTAACAACATTTAAATTTATCAATAACATAAAGTTGTTTATGTGTTCTTTTGCTAGCATGCCTGCTTCAAGGTTAAACCTGGGTAGCCATTTTTCAGGATGGGCCAGTAATTGACTCAAAGGTTTAGGCATTAAGACTGCCCCTGGTTTATTCCATGGGGTTTGGGCCATCATTGAACTACTAACAAAATAAAGTGCAAATGAAGTCACTTGTGGAAGAGATGAGGATGGTAAAGTTCTAGTACTTTGATGGGTGACGATTTGAAGTGGAGGGGTGGATGGTTGACTGTACAATGGAAAAGTTGGAATGGATGTTGATGAAAGAGTCTCACTATCAGACCCTTGAGATGATTTCATTGCTCTTTTCCTTTAAGGTAGAGTTAATTCAGTTGGTTCGATACCAAACTTTTCACTCTGGAATCTAGTTAAAGGATGAGAAGGACTGTATTGCAAAGTAACACTACCTTGAGATATTTGAGACTTTTGCAGTGATATGGAAAATCCTTGAAGTTTATGAATCAAAGATCCAACTTCAGGAGTTTCAATAGTAGATTTCTCTCAAATGCTTGGGTTTGTGGCAGTGGTTGTTGTTTTCTCAACTTCTCACTTAGGATTTAAAGATTTAGAATGTGATGGAGAAGTCGGGGGAGATGTTGAGGGCGATTTACTCTCGGAATGGTATTTAGATTTGGATTTACTAGACATTCATAGTTCGGGGGCCTCCTTCTAGTACCAAATATGTTGGAGCCCTAAAAATTGGGTCTACAACAAGGGGGATACCCACCCGGTCCAAACCTTGAAAGTAGTTCCTTTTCCGTTTGGTATGGTGGGTCCAACTGGGGATAATGGGACCAGTTTCCCAATTTGTGTGTGTTGATAAGAATTGATATTTCTATTTTCTAAAGATTTCAAAGTAAAATTCTTTTAATCTAAATATAATTTTCAAATGCAATTGTATTCTAATGAATAGAAATATTTAAGTCTAAAACTAACCCGAGATTCAACTTTTCACTTATGCGATCTAAAATAATTTCGAAGAGCAATTGGTAATAAAGATCATTCAATCGCTACAAGAAAAGAATTCGATAAAAATGAATTTTTTCATATAAAAAGTTAGCCCAAACAATTGTGAGAAGCATATCACATAATAATTCATTCATATATTGAGCATAAATAGAATAGTCATTACTGTACAAAAGTGCCAAATAATAACTCAAACATTCTAGCTTTCATATATAAATAACTAAGCATAAAATATTACTTGGACACATGAGTAGAAATCATTAAGAGATAAAAGTACCATTGGTAACAAGTTCTACTCATGAGTTTCAGCAATATAGATTTATCTCTTCATATTTTGTTGCAGAAAATTATTTTAGAAAATATATATCTATTATAGAGTTTTGTGAACCCATAGGGGTTTATGAAGAGACTCATGGTGTGGCTATGGGCTCTCCTCTATCCCCCATAGTTGTAAACATCTTTATGGAACAGTTTGAACAAAAGGCTCTTAGGTCGTTTCCATACACCCCTGATGAAGGGAAAAGGTTTGTAGATGACATATTTGCCAAGTGGAGTCACAGGAAAGAAAAACTTGACCTATTCCTCAATCGCTTAAATAGTCTCTCTGACCATATAAAGTTCACTATTGAAATTGAAAATAACAACTAGCTTCCCTTTCTTGATATCCTTCTAACTAAAAGAGATGGGTCCTTTGGTTTCCAAGTCTATAGAAAGAAAACCCATACAGAACGATATCTACATGCAAATTCCTATCACCACCCTAAGCAGAAGATTGGTATCATTAGAACCTTAACCACTAGGGTGGCCAAAATACCTGATCCTAACCATTTAAATGATGAGCTCAACCATATTCACAAAGTGTTTGAACTAAATGGCTATTATAGAAATACCATCAAGAAAGCCATCCACCTATCCCTAAACAAGAATAACAAGGATATCAAAGACCAAAATTTATCAACTCCTAAGGTCTCCCTTCCATACATAAAAGGAACCACTAATAAAATTACTAAAATTCTTAATAAACATAACATTAATGTAGCCTTCACCCATGTTAACACCATTAGACAATTATTCAACTCAGTGAGGGATCCCATAAACCCTAACCTTCAAAAAGGTGTTTATGTGATTCCTTGCTCATGCAGTAAGGAATACATAGGTGAAATAGGTAGGTCTCTTAGTATTAGAATTAAAGAACACACTACTGACCTAAGAAGAGAAAGGACCTCAAAGTCGGCCTTAGCAGAACATGTTCATTCTTCCTCTCATTACATCTGCATGGAAGAAGTCAAACTGGTTAGAAGAGAAGACCACTATCTTAAAAGCAAAATCAAAGAAGCAACACGTGGAAACCTTTACTTAAAATCCTAAAAAATCAATAAATAACTCATTATTAGGTTATTAATTAATTAATTAATTAGTTAATTAAGTTATTAATTTATTAATTTATTAAATAACAATTAATTAATTAAATTAATTAATCAATAAAATAAATTAATCAAATAAAATATATAAATAATTAATCAAAGAAATAAATACATAAAATTAAATTAATAAACATATTAATAAATAATATAATAAAATTAATTAATTCTTTTAATTAATTAATCAAACAAATCAATGAATCCTTTAAGCAAATTAATTAAAAATTAATTTTTACATTAAAAGATAAATAAAATAAATAAATAAAATAATTAAATCAATAAATAATAAAAAATTATCAGTTAATTTATCCCTTTACGTCATTAATTAATTAATTCATTAATTAATCAAATTAATAAATTATTAATTAATAAACATATTAATAAATAATAAAATTAATTAATTATCTATTCTTTTAACTAATTAATCAGATAAATTAATTAATCATCTAAACAAATTAATGAATTAACTAAACAAATTATTTAAATAATTAATTTTATATAAAATTAATAAACATAATAATTAATTCAATAGAGAATAAAATTCATCAATTAATTCATCCCTCTAACTTATTAATTAATTAATTAATAAACTAATTAAATAAATTAATAAATAATATAATAATAATAATAATAATAATAATAAATAATAATAGTAGGAATCGGCGAAGATGTCTAGGGTTTTTGGGGCCGACAACACTCTACAGCATTACGAAGGGGCTGAGGAAACAGAGAGATCTTGGGGGAAATCTACCGCAGGAATAATGGATCTGTACACGCCGTCATGGATTTGGTACCGTAGTGGAGCAAAACACAATCTTTCTACACCAAATCGATCCCTGAAGGACAAATCGACTGCTCACAGGTCATGGACGAGCTCTTATTACCTGTCTAAGGGTCATATTTATTGCAAACTCTTTACAGCTAGCCAAAGACCAGATCCGCAAACAGAACACCATCTTGAATCAGATACATTATATGCGCTGTTGGGCAAGGGCGAAGCGGAATGGCTAGAGATGGCTATGTGTGCGGGAGTCAAACAGAGTGAGAATGGCCAGATCTGGGGCTTTCTCATGGACATCATTGTTGTAGGAGCTGGATCTACTGTAGTTCGTATCAAATCTGCGATGGCAGCACCAGGTAAATCTTTGGTAGGAGGCAGACTTGTCTCTCCCACGGTGGGAAGATATGCGAACCCCAGATCTGCCATATTTCTGCCAGATCTGACTCATAAAATAGCGAATCAGATTCTACTCCTCATGAACACAGATCTGATCCAGATCTTCATTAAATCAATAGAAGGCAAACATTTCTGCATGAGATTCAGTAAGGGGATGAGCATACACGAGTTAAAGAAGAAGATCTAGGGTCACCTTGGAACCCCAGCTCAACTTGAAAACCTTATATATTCTGGTTTCAGCCTGCAAGACAACCAAACACTCCAGCACTATGACATTACCAACGACTCAACCATCATTCTCAATCTGTGACTGTGTGGTGGAAGCTCTGGTTCCAGCTCAAAAAATACCAGCTCTTTTCGGGATGCAGTAAAAGGGAAAAAAATGGAAAACAAAACATCACCACCATCAGAGTTGCCAGGAACCTACATCGTTGAACAAAAGCCAGAATCACCAACTCTACAAGTAACTATGACAGAGGTAAATAGGCTATACACCGATCTATCCAATACTGTAGTTATTTGTAGATTCAATGGTTTCTGGCCTAAATCAGATGCCCTGCATCAATGGATCTACTCAACGTGGACACCTAACTGTGAAATTTATCTCTGTCCCAAGGGGTTTTTGATAGTTAGATTTAATACAGAACAGGAAAGGGACAACATTTTCAATCAGGGGCCTTGGTTCTGGGGCAATGTCGGCCTCTTCATCACCCCCTGGTTCTCGGACTTTGATACTAATACAATGATAGTCTCAAAAATGCCTGTATGGGTGAGGCTACATGGACTCCCACTACATTTCTGGCATCAAAAAGTGTTAATCGCCATTGGGAATTCTCGAGGGAAATTCCTAAAAATGGATGAAGACAGAGCTATCAGGGGAATCTTTACTTTTTCCAGAATATGTGTAGAAGTGGACTTGAGTGAGGGGCTACCTGACCACATCACGCTGAACTTTAATAATACCCAATGGATACAGGAGTTTGACTACGAAAACACAGCGTTCCGATGTAGAAGCTGTATGCAGACAGGGCACCTTCAATATAATTGCCCATTAGCTCGAAAGGACCTCAGGAAAACTAAGAAACAACAAAAAAAGCCCAAAGGCTGGTAGCACACAGACCCATTGGAAGAAGAGGACATAAAGGAGGAACCCACAGAGAACCAGAAGAAACCAGACACTCAAATGAGACAGAAACAAACTCAGGAAGCGGATGCCCCTTCTACTCATACGAGGTTGATCATTACAGATCTGCACCAAGAGCTACAAATGGAAATAAGTGGCATAAAGAGAGCCCACAAATCAGAGGGCTCAGACTCCGACAAAGAACTACAAATGAACACAATGGAAAACCAGCTAGTTATTATTACACCCACTGCTGACTCGGGAGGATGGCGTCGGGTGGAGAAGAAGAAGGGAAGAAAAGTATAGGAACATATTATATTTTCTTTTTCTGTTACTATGTTAGTTCCCGTCTTTACAGGAATAGTTACATTTATTATTTAGTGTTATTGTCTCTATTTCGCTGCCTATCATTACAGGATCAATCATCTCCATATGCCTTGGCATCTACAAAATGTAATTTTTTCAATCATGAATAAAATTATGACTTTTTCCTAGGGGAAAAAAAAAAAATAATAATAATAATAATAAATGAAAAATTAATAAGATAATGGCCAACCAAATTTCATATATCTTTTCTTTAAAACATATATATACCCTAAACAGAGCTCTTGGATAAATCAATAAAATCTAGTGAATATCTATTGACACATCCCCTAATGATGGACTCACTTAGTAGTCTAAAACGTCGGGTTCACAAAACTCTATAACAGGCCATTCCTCATCTATAAAACGATCTTCACCTGTATGGATTCATTACTTAACAATATATATCTAAATTTATATTATATTTAGATAACTATCCTCAAAGTGATATTACAAATTATCGACTATGTGATGTTTAGAGGTTGTGGTTCAACAACTATGTGTAGAGGCTTGGTCCTCACAAGTCCCATTTTCCAATCTAGGGTAAGACTATGTACACTTATGAGCTACTCCAGGGGCAATTTCTTGAGATGAAAAGAAATTATCAATCATGTGAAAAATTGAGCTCAGTTCAACATTGCAAATTCTGGTTGGAAATATCCATATAAAAATGAAAATGATTATGAAAATTAAGCATCCTTATGTTGATTATAGATTCAAATCCCAAAAAAAATCTAGGAATCCATTCGATCCTTGAATATCTGCAATTGATTTAAGCTCAAGGTAAAAGTTATAATAATTTTTTATAAAAAAAGGAATTCCAAGTAAGGTAAAAAATGATATCACAAATTTTACCATCACTAATACACCATTTTAAAATGGTTTTAAAAGGAGGTTGCAACACTAACATTCTTTGAAAAGAGTGGCTAAACATATTATTGATTACATTTTAACAAGCCATCTACTAAACGTTGAGAACAGGTTTTGAAGATATAGAGTAGTATTTGAACAAAAATGAGAACGAAAAGTAATATACTTCTTATTGATGGGATGTTGGAGATGGACTTAAGGTATTGTTGGGATTGGATGCTATCAAAATTCCTAGTAGTCACCTTCTATCAACCCCTATCATATACACTCTAAATTAGAGGGGATTTTCCAACATGGCAAGCTTCGAGAGGTGTCCTCAAGCACCTTTGATAAATCCATGTTGGTCGCATGCATGGGAAATTGGGTTTCCAACCCTTCTGGGATAGAATCGGAAACATATTTGCCTAGTCTCTTCCAAGATGCTATAGCATTGTCTCATGGACCAGGCAGATTGGTTTGGGGGGGGGGGGGGGGGGGTGACATATTGGAAGTTAATATCGCAACCTCCAAATTCTATGAATATATCTCTTTAAGTGTCAACCATCTCCCTCATGCCAACCTATCTGAACATTTGTGGACTGGGGATCTCCCCATTAAAATCTTATGTTTCTCTTGGTTAATTGTCCACAACCAAATATTAACTTGGGATACTTGTTGGAAATAATACTGAGAAGGGGTGGGGGTGAATCAGGATTAGTGAAGTCAATAATCTTTTTACAATTTCTTACTCAATTTCATATACGCTACATCAATGGAGGCAACCCACATGTGTACACAATTGTTTACCTTCTATACTGTGATCTTTCATCTGAGAGAGTTGCCTCATGAACTGATTCCTTGAAGCTGCCCTGCATTTCATTACATCTATAAATACTACTTGTCATGCATCCTGACACATCTAATATCTCTTCTGTAGATTCATCTAGCTACCATGTACAAGTGACTTGTTCTACTACAAGTGGGTTGCCATCAAGTATAACACATGCATCATAATGCCAACAATCTCTCCCTTTAGACTTGATGGCAACAACAACACCAAGTCACTCTCCCCCTTTGACATCAAGGGCAAAGTGTAGACCAATATCTTCTCCCCCTATGAGCATAAAACTTTCATATTTGAATAGCTGAATATTAATCATGCTCCCCCTAGGCACATGCTAAATTCCTTGATTGAACTCCCCCTTTGTTCATGCTGAGATGTATTGTATCATCCATGCTCCCCCTTGAGCACATGCAGAGTCTACAAATATTTTCAAGAAAAAAAACATGACTCTATAACTCAACTATGTGAGTTTGACCTTCCTATCATCAATGACTCATACATACATTCATTCTCCCAACCAAGTAGGGATAATCTTGACTCATCCACCCAACCAAGTGGGTATATACCAAATGTTTATACATGATAGAATAAGAACATTACATCACCCATCCCATGCATAGTGGGAAAACAAAATAGGTCATTACATGACCTCGATAATAAAAGATATACATGACATAGAGACCAAATATCTAAAACAAGACCATGATAGTCATCAACAACTATCATCAGCAACATCTGTCGATCACCATCTAGACCATCAACCATGTATATGTCCATCATTAGTCCCCAATATATGACAATGTAAATCTCATCAACCTGTGACAAAATATGTCTACATATAGATATCAACTCATCCTCTTGATTTCATCAAGATCAACTTGCTTCATTTCCTTAGTAGAAAGAGACTTATCATAACCTCATCATATGTCATATCTCAATCATTCACATCATATCATCTGTATGTGAGAAACACCATAGTAATCATCTATGATCATAACATTGTCATTACTAACAATATGATCTTTCCACAAGAACCTTCAATATATCAACCATGTATCATCACTAGACAACATCACACATCTAATAAGCATCCATGATAATCAACATATGTGAGTATCAACCTATCATCATAAGGTAAGAATTCAAAGTGATTAAGTAAGCCATGTCTTTGAATATCCATGTCTTGAAATAGCTATGTCTCCATGCGACCTGCAATAACACCATTCTCTTGGCCAACCGACAATATGCAACTTAATTAATCATCCATGTATCCATCATACTGTATATCCATAAAAGACATATCAATATGTATCTGACAAGCCATGATCTTATGGTTATTTGTCAAGATTTCTTGATATCATCAACAACAACAATCCTCAACCATGTGAGAACCAAAAACCATACGAATCCTGCATCATAACTGTACTATATGATCTTTAGAAGGCATGATGGTAGCAGCATGAAAGAAATGAGTGGCTCATCATTAAATAATGAAGTTTTGTACTCAACATTTGTACTTCTCCTTGTCCTTACGAAGATCATCGTGTAAGCAATATATATGACTATATGCATCATCAAAGAATCATCCACAAACATCCATGAATCTGTTCTGAAACCCAACTATGTGACCCCCAAGTATCATATGAGATTTTATCATGGGAAGCTCATAACCGTAACATAGCAAGATGTATCATTTAGCCATATAAACATCATCATCATTGATTAGGTACCAAAGACTTCTAAACATAATGCCAACAATGCTTTACTAGAAGTATATCATGTTCTCCCCCTGAACCTGTTCCATCTATTCACTGTCAGATTTGATCATGCACATATCAGCAAGAAGTATCAAGGGATCATCAACAATCAAATATACATCAAGTTAACTTGTGAGAATCAAAGACAACATCTCATGAGTATCAATATATTTCCACACATTATCAGTAGATTATAACCATCATCAAATAGAGAAATAATTGACTGAACCATATCAGATCCTTTTTCCTGAGTTTGTCCCACAAATTTTCCTCAAACAAACATATACGCAATTGTGCAGTGTATAACTCGCGTATATACACGGCTTCTCTTTATGAAACTTGTGTGTGAGATTTAGAACACTAAGGTTTCACACTTTCAACTCCTTTTGAGTTTATAATGTCTATGCATTGTGCTGTGCGACATCTTTCTAACTATACTTCCTTCTTCTTCCATATCTTCGAGTGTGATGATGTTTTCTCCTTTTAGTATGTTTCCCGTACTTTGTTCTGACATTCCTTAGCTATATTTCCAAGCTTGTTACATGCATAACATCTCATATGTTTCATATTCCTTCTACAACAATCAATGGCTTTGTGACCAAACATATTGCAAGAAGAACAATATCCCTTAAAGTACCTAGAACGTGATGATCTTTCTATGTGACGGTCTTGAACCATTCTATATTTGCATCTGGCTGAAACATGTCCAAAATTATGGCATACATAACATTAAACATTATTCATTTGAGGAAATAACCAACCATCACTTCCATAGTTAGGAGTAAAAGATTTTCTTTGAAGAATTTCTTTCCTTGGTTTTTAATGGGATTTTACTATCTCGTTGTTGAGCATTTCAAATTTTGTATTAGATTTCCTTCTCTTTCTTTGTGAGCTAGATTCACCTTCAATAGATTCATGAAAATGAAGACTAGTTTTACTGGCAGGAGACCTTTGACTACTAAGAATATCATCCAAGATCTTAGTACTATCTTGAAATCGCATGAGCTTATCCTTTTCTTCTAATTTACCATTTAGTATATTTACCACAACCTGATGTTGGTCTTCCTTTTCAATATAATGCTTCTTTATGATTTCATTAGCTTTCTTCCTTCTTCCATCTATTGCCTTAATTAAAGAACTTCATTTTCTTGATTTTCAAGAGCTTGGAGTAGTTCTTTATTTTGATTATTTGATCTTTCAAGATCTTCTTTTAGCAAGAAGATCTTAGCTTCAAGACTTTCATAGTAACTAGTTCTATCTTTGAGTTTCTTGATTGTTGTGATCCTTTCATTTACTTCATCTCTTAATGATGTCACTTCATCCTACAACTTTTGACACTGGTCTTCGTTTTCCTTGAGTTGCTTCCTTACTTTTTTTCCTTCCTCTAGTTGAGCTTTTAGTTTGTTACCTTCTTCTTTGAAGTCACATTCCCTTTTCTCCAATAGATATTGTTGATCTCTAATTTTGTCCGTAAGCTTTTAAATTCTACCTCTATTTGATATCTTTCTTCCTCACCCAAAAGAGAAAATTCAGTTGTTTCGCTATCACTTTCATCATCTTCAAATGGATGGAGGAATGTATCACCATAGAATAAAAAATTCATACCTAATAGTCCTTTTTCTTGTTCATCTTCATTCTAAGGTGATTATGAATATAAAGAGTTGCTTCCACATTATCCCTACTCGATTCTCCCAGTGTCATAGTTCCTTTGAAATTTCCTCTTCTTCTGAGGTGCTTTCTTCTTTAGCTTCTTTCCCATTGTTCTACGGATCTCCTTCAAGCAATCAAGCTTCTACCAAAGGACCTGCTTTGATACCAATTGTTGGAAATACTACTGAGGAGGGGGGGGGGGGGAATTAGTATTAGTCAAGTCAATAATGTTTTTATAATTTCATATACACTACTTCAATGAAGGCAACCCACATGTGTATCCAACTGTGCTTAAGGAAACAAGCATATATCTAGCAAACTAATGATTATGTTAATTCATCAAATGTTGATCTTTAATTTGAGTATCATTATTTTATTAAACATTCAACAGTAACCATGTGCAGTTAATAATAGAAAGAACCATCACACATAAGCATGACACACGAACACCAAGATGTAAGGTGGAAACCCAATGTGGGTAAAAACCCACCTACTATTGTCGTCTCTGCCTTCTTTTAATAATAAGAAAATTTGTCTATGACAATGTGCTGGTGCAGACTCATACTAGCACGTAGGCTTCTACCTACAGAAGGCTACAACCTTCTTTCGTTCTCCAGCTTCTACTGGAAGGGAGCTACAACCCCCTAGCTCTTGTACTAGCCAATATATTTACTAGTACGTAGGTGCTGACCTACAGAAGGCTACGACCTTCTTTCTTCCTCTAGGTACCACGTTTCATAAATTTTCAGACTGGATACTCTTGGAACACAACACCATAATCTGAAGGTTGCATTTCATCCAATTTTCATATTGGACCCATCAACAACATAGAAGCTCAAAATTAATTACCACTGTAATATAACAATTGCATTACCCATTCATTGAATACTCAATCATTACTCTTTGAATCACCCAACAGCTTAGTCATTGAAACCCTGTCATCAAAACACAGTCACTAGAACATAGTGCAGAACCCAGAACTCTGCAAGAATATTCAGAGCCAACTGTATCATCAAAAGCCATGCATCAGAGTGCATATGCTACTTGGAAGAGTCGAACCAGCGTGCATACGCAACTTCACCAAAGCGAACCAATGTATATGTCATCAAATACTTACTTATAACTTCGTTGCACTTCCCGACTTCGGACATACCTAGATCATTACATACAAAAGGATAATACGTGTGTTAGCAACTAAATATAGTCCATCAGATCACATAAAGATAAGTCATTATGATCCTGATCCATCATTATATTTCATTCATCGACACTGAAGCAAATCACAATCAACCAATCTGAATATGCAGAATATTGTCACCAAAAAATAGTCACCAGAACACAATACATAATCTTGCACACTGCAACAGCAAATGGAAACCTTACAGATCATACTTCAGAAGATATACACTACATTCATAGGTCGAACTTGCACGTATACACCCTTTTTCCAGGGTGAACCATCGTACTGATCTGCAAATTTCATTCTATGATGTATACACTACTTCTGTATGTTGAACCAGTGTATACATTGTTTTACCAAATCCAACCTACGTACAGATCTCAAAATGCTAACTTTATGCATCACAGCTATTTCAAACTTCATTCACACCTAGATCATCACATTTACATAATAAAAGCATGCGTCAGTATCTAGCATGTCCAAGATCAAACCACATAATGCTAATACATTTAAGCCTTCATGATTCTGGTCCATCATCCATCATCAACCAGATAGGTGCATCCTTGGTTCAGATCAAGCAAAGCATCACAAACACATAACCAGCATACTAGAACTTGCTCTTCATTAGATACTCAATCCTTTAGTGCCCTTGCCTAATAATCTCCACCTCCTTTTATAGCCTTAGGCCTTGCTCAATACCATGGTCCAAAACCACTTAGGATCAATACCTTGGACCAAATACCTGGGGTCAACACATCGGACAAGATACCTTGGACCAATACCATGGATCACAATACCATAGACCAAATACCACAGACCAAAACCAAGTTTCTAACATGTACATGCCTTTCCTTCTGTGAAAGATCTTGTGTACGTGAACCTACGTGTATACGTGACTTCGCATATAGTCAACCTATGTGTATACGTGACTTGGTATATAATGAACCTGCATATACCTTTCTTTCTTGATTCTTGGTGTCTACCTGCTATCTTGTGATCTTTCATCTGATAGAGTTTCCTTTTGAATTGATTCCTTAAAGCTGCCCTGCATTTCATCACATCTATAAATACTACTTTTCATGCATTCTGTCACATCTGATATCTCTTCTGTAGATTCATCTAGTTACCATGTACAAGTGAGTTGTTCTGCTACAAGTGGGTTGCCATCAAGTACAACACATGCATCATAATGCCAACAATACCCTCATGAACAAAGGCATGGTGGGGCTTGGCTGTTTTGTTCTCTGTAAATATGATTTGGAGGATTGTTTACATTTATTCATTCTATTCTCGTTGCTTGGGACATTTGGAAGGGGGTTTTCTCTCTTTTGGGGTTTCAGGTTGGTGGAGACAACTCTTCAATAACAACATGGATTTTCTCTTGGGAACGCCAATCAAAAGCATACAGGGGCTCTTCCCATATACACTTTTTGGGGCATATGGCGCTCTAGGAATGAACATATTTTCGAAGAAATCACCTCTGATGTCAGCCTATATTCTCTTTGTAGTGTGACCTATTTTTCAAGAAATTGGCCCTTGGAGTCCCATGGAATCCTTCATGACAATTACTTTGGTTGATTTTGTCCAACTCTTTCCTATTTTGTTTGATGGGGTTTCATCTCAAGGTTGTTTTGGTTGTGGATCTCTCTCCATATTAATCGAGGGAGCTCCTATCGATTCATGTGGTTTGGTGGTTTTGGGGTCAACTATAGGGAGACAATTATTGCATTATGGGGTGCCTTACAGGTAAATTAGTGGCTTAGCATTGACAGCCTCTTGGTTATTAGGGATTCTATTACAACAATCAACTAGATTCAAGATTATAATGACTTATAGGTTCCTTCTTTTTTCAACTATATTTAGAGGATCTGGGGATTAAAGTCTCTCTTCTCAGGGATATCCTTCTAGCATGTTTTTAGAGAACAAAATTTTGAATTTGACTCTCTCCTCAAGCATGATTTGTCTCTCCTACCAACGAATATGCATTTTGAACTCTTTTTGGAGGGGGTTATCCAAAGTCACAGATTTTTTGTGATTTATTAAGATTTCCTTGTTGTTTTGTGTCTTATAGGTACCTACAAGTAGCTGTCTAATGTCTAGGATTATCCTTTTATTCTTTTCTGATATCTCTCTCTTCTTCTGAGTATGTGGAAATTATATGACTAAGTTCCTTTGAGCACAATATGAATGATTTTTTTTTGTAGTTACAGAGAGGTAATTTTGTCTTTTTAAGATGGCAGTAGGTTAGTTATTTTACTTACGACAAATTCCTTTTATTGTAGAAGAAATATGATGTATGTAAAACATTTTCTTAACGGAAGTGTTCTATTTTTTCTCCCGAAAAAAAATTGTATAAAATAGGAAATTTTTCTTCACTATATATACACTACAAGACTTCCTCGGCAGTGGTGCTCAGAGACACTAGATCAGTCTAAAATAATTCCAAATGTCATGAAACTTGACTCCACTAATATAAACTCTGCATGTTGTGTTGATACAAAAGCATTTTGAATGACCTAATGTTCATTCCATTGCAAAATGTCATCCTACAATAGAGATGTCTAAACAGTCTCAATATACCCATATACGGAATTTGAAAACATAAGATAGCCCTTTTAATTTCCACCCAAAAGGTTCATCCTGATTCCAAGCTTGATGATAGTATGGTCCATGAAGTTTCAGGCTCTACACAAACATTGTCGTAATATTTAAAATTTCCTTCAAAATGCATGTTTGTTGTGTCAGAATATGAGGTCACTTTAGAATTCACTTCTACTATTACACCTTGTTTAATTGAACCCATCTCACTATTTCCCTTCTCCCCAACATCATCTGTTTGCCCAGTTGATCTGATTTCATCTACAATGACCCCGTTCATCCTCTCATCTTGGAGTTGAATCTTTGTATGTGTTTCTTCTTGATTACTACTAATAGCATCCATATTCTTAATCTTCTAAATTAAAGCCATGATAACACTTGGAATAATGCTTACAATGGTGTATATGTCAGATTTGTTTGTCGGTTGTTGGAATTTTGTTAAGATATTTTCTCAATAATATTCTCCTTGTTTATAATTTTTTTGGATCTCATTAACACAATTTATGTGGCTTTCATTTTGGTCTTGATTTGTAATATACAAATTATTGTGTATGAAATATGTGTCCTATGTATGTTCCCCTAATTTTCTTGTTGGTACAAGAGCCCATATGGGTTTGAGTCCCTTGAGGGAGGGGCTACAGAGATGTGAGATTTAGTACATTTTATCCTTTGTAAATAAGTTAGGATAGAGGAATGATTGATTTGCTTGGAGAAGTTGCACAGTGTTGGATCCTGATTTTGTACATTTGTTTCTGTTGAGAGAAACAGTTGTGTTCTCCATCCCAGATTAGAATTGGGGAATGAAGAGTCATGTTGATTATTGTTTTTGTGTTTCTCGTCATGTTTGTGTGTTTCCACTTGGAGTAACTGAGCTGCATGTAGGTGCGATAGTATTGTGAAGCAATAATCTGTTTCTTGACTTCCTTGAAGGGGAGGAGCGAAGGAATTCACAACAGTGGGACGATCTCTAGTCAAAGATACGATAAAGGAAACAACAAAGGGATATGATCAATTCGTGTTGAAATTGATGTGAAAGTGAAGGACAGCTTACTTAATGAATCTTTCTGAACCAAGAGGAAGCTCATTTATTGACGGTGATGACACTTGTTTTCTACAACGACAAGTGTAATGATAATACCCTCTAATTGTTGGGGATTAATCAAAGTAATCTGGTGCCTCCAAGAATCGATAACTCATAGATCACCACTTCAATCCCGCCACACTAAACATTATAGGCTATATATATTAGATCGCTTGGTTCAAAGTCTCTCTCATTATCTCTTGGTTCAAACACTCTAGCTTCAAGTGAGCACATCAAAAAAAATTATTTTTTGAATGGAGCGTAGTGGACACTAACTGGTGCAATTTTATTGACATAATGGATAGGCATGGAGGGCAGTGGACACCAACTGGGGAAATGTTATTGACATAATGGATAGCTCATGCACACAACCTTCCTCTCCTGGCAAGTTCTAGGCAAGTTCTCAACATTTGAAGCTCTATCAACGTTTTCGTAGTGTCTATGTTATATCTCAACTAATATGAAATTGAGGACAAACATTGTGTGCCCGTATGGATAAAATTTTGGATGCTTGCAACTAAAATTATTTCAGTTACTTTGGCGGTGGGGTTTTTAGCTATGTTGTAGGTGTTCACATCATTTTTGTGCTTTGATATCTTTGGGGCAAAATCATGATATTAACCATATTGAAAAGATGATGAAGGTGCAATTATATAAAAAAAATTGGTTCTGGTTTGATTTGTTGTTTGTGGTTGTGTAGTAAAATTATATGTATTTTTGGCTTAGATATTAAAAATTGCATAACCAATTATTGAGCAATGTTGCATAAATCAAATTAATGCTTCTTGCTGCTCGAAAACCCTTGAACACAGTACTAGTTTGATTGTGTTTATATTGTTATCGTTTGTTGCTCTTGGCCCTTGGAAGACCTTGAACAATGACTATAGGTTACTTTACCAGATCCATGTGTGTTAGTAAGGTCAAGTTTTTTGATCATTTTTTGAACACATTCAGTATCCACACCTCCATCCTAGCACCTGAAGGATAGCTTAAAGCGAAATATCTAATAGATTGTGGTTGGTCCATGCCATGGTTCATTACTTGACAACTCTTATCACGGAAGCCTCAACCAGCAATTTTGTTAACATTGTTGATCATGCAAGTTCATCAAAGATGGTCAAAGGCATTTATGTTTTAAATGGAGTTCAAGTGACAACTCCAAGATGATATGGTGAAGAAAGCTCATTGTTTGTGAGATGCCATAGTGGATATGAGCAATGAAGAACATATCTAACTATATGTAATTTATGATTCTTGTAATATTTTTTGTAATATTGTATTGTAAACATTAAAAGAGAGAAATGAAATAATACTTACAAATATATATGTAGAATTTGTTTATTTATTGTTGGAATTTTTTTTTCTGAAATCAATTGAATTTCATAAACACTATTTATATGACTTGTATTTTTATGTTGTTTTATAATATATGAATTATTGTGTGTGAAATATGTATCATAAATCTGCTCCTCTAATTTCTTTGTATACCATTATCATGCACCAACCTCCCGGCATTCGTTCTCTTTGCCTCGGGCAAAACCAATCCTCAATTCCAATAGTCGCCTGTTCTGAGAAACTAGTGAGGAAGCGACATATCGGCAAACAAAAGCTGTGATTAAAGTAAAAACATAATAATACATACAAATAGCCTCGTTTATATACGCTATCCTTTTACTTCAAGCTATGATAGACGTCAAACATCAATTGGTCAATATTTGTTTTCTTTGAAGGCTGAGCAGATCTAAAGCGTTAGTTGGTCGTATCTTATACCGGTTCGAATTTTAATCTTCCGGCTAAACACAACCGGGGAAAGACTGAAACTTGTCGACAAGACAATAAATAAACCCGATGTAATTTTATTCTCAAGTCTTTTTTTTGTTTGGACAAAATTCTCAAATGAGGTGAAAGTTTCCTAACCCTAACAAACCCGATGTACTTTTCTGCTCAAGTCTTTTCCACTGATTCGGTATTTTCCACAGAACCCACCATTTTGCCCGCAAGGCAAATTTTTCATCAAATAAGTTTTTTAAGGGTGGAAATCAATTCAACACTATCAAGAAGTCAGCCACATCTAATATTCAAAAACTTCAAAACTGTAATAATCATTTACAAAAATTGTACCAGTAAACCAGCAATTCCATTGTAGTTTCAGACAAAAATGTCTGTCTGTTTCGTTCAAAGAGACTTCGTAGAACATACGTAAAGCCACTCGCAATCAAAATCAGATTGCCTAGGTACACACGCAGGCCACTCGATAATATTGAAAAAACGGAATTAATTTTGATTTAATCTGATCACTTTCGTGATTCAAATCTCGACACGTACGGCACTCTGCAATAGGCGCCAGTGTGCCTTTCGTGAAGTCAAGATCCGACATCATCTTGTTTCATTTCGTCTTCATAGCGAAGCTTCCAGTCTTCTTGCTTATCTTGACTAATTGTGGATGTGTAAATCAACTTTTGCTCAATCAGTGGCAGTCCAAATCATGTTGCCGAGGAACGCACCTAACTTGACAGGTCCGACACTGTAAGATAGCCGCCCCGCACCAGTCGAGCGGTCGTGCCTTTGTTGACAAGTCCAGATCCGACATCTTGTAGTTTCATTTCACATTCGCCATGAAGTCTTCGTGATTATCTTGACTTGGCTTCGAGACTTTGAAGCGTAAATCATTTTTTCTTTCAGTCGGTGGCACCAGCAGACAACGGCAGGGAAATGTAGAGCATTCAAGATTTTTGTACTTTTCTTTTTATATAATTTAGTTGAAATAGGCGTAAAAATAGTTATTATTGGCAGCTTTAAATCTCTTTATTTGAAATGCTCCGTGGTGATTTTGAAAAAGGAATACTTCCATTTTTATCTATTATCTCTGGATTTTGGATAATTGACCTTTTATAAGATTCAAGAAACAAAATTAGTTTCATTTTTCTTTTCAAACAAAACAACCCCTTTTTTAATCAAACACATAACACATTTATAATTACCCACTTTCAGATTTTTCTACCGTTCTTAGAGAAATCTAGACCCCACAAAAGAAACATTAGCCACGAAGAATATAACCTTGTTCTAAATACTTTAAACTCTAACTCTAGGATTGTGGTGCTAAAAGAAGACAAGGGAAGAGCTAGTGTAATAGAAAAGCTTATGCTAAAAAAGTTATTGATCATCTCAATAGCAGTGGTTGTTACAGAAAATTAATTAAGAACTTTTTAAAGAAAATAGCTAAAGAAGTTTGTAGCTCAATCAAAGCTATCAATATTTATGAAAATAAGGTCGTGATAGAAAGCACTCTTTATATCTCTAGAATTTATGATGCTCCTAAGATACACAAAGATAGGGCTTCAATTAGACCTACAGTGAATACTATTGGTGGTCCTACATATCATCTTGCCAAATACCTAGCTGAAAACTAAAACCCTTTGTGGGTGATGTTGATTCATTTGTTAAAGATTCCACCCATTTTATCAATGAAATTAAGAATATCAAGCTTGATAAAAATGATGTTTTAGTAAGTTTTGAGTTACTTCACTATACACCAATATCCCTATTGAAGGAGCCATGGAGGTTGTCCATAAAATAATTGATTGTGACACATCAAAACTTATTGAAATATACATCAAATCTAATTTCTTTAGTTTCATGGGTGAAGTGTATGAAAAAAATTGTGATGTAGCTATTGTCTCTCCTCTATCCCCCATTATTGTTAATTTATTCATGGAATATTTTGAAACCAGGGCCGTAAAATCTGCACTCTTGAAACCTAAATTGTGGAGAAGATTTGTAGATTCCACCTTCATCATATGGCCTCATGGATGTTAAATATTAGAAACATTTAAATAACACTTATATAGTCCTTCTTCATCAACAAAATCCACCATGGAAGTGGAGGTCAATCAAATAACACTTAAATAGTCTTTCTTCATCCATAAAATTCACCATGGAAATGGAGGTCAATGCGAGCCTCCCTTTTCTTGACATCCTTATCACTAAGAATCAAGATGGTTCCATATCCCACCAAGTATACTAAAAGAAGACCCATACCGAGCAATATCTGCATGCCACTTCTCACCACCATCCCACCCAAAAACTTGAAATTATAAAAATTTTAGCAATGATAGCACAGATGAAAAACACTTGGAAATGGAGAAAACACATATTATAAATGTGTTTTTGGAAAATGGATACAAGAAACATCAATCAATCAAGTCTCTCCATAATGCAAACAAAGGAACTAATCATAAAAATAAAATTTTGATAACTTTGTTGGCGAAGTGAACCTTCCATACGTCCTTGGGACCACCAACAAAAATGCCCACGTCTTAAATGGAAATAACATTAGAAACACCTTCAAACCTTTAAATACCATCTACTTTCATCTCAATTATGGTAAAGATCCCAATGACCCAAAATGCCAGAAAGGTGTTTATTTAATTCTAGTTCTCATGGAATTCCATACATTGGGGAAACTTGTCGATCTCTATCCATACAAGAATTCAAGAACATTTAGCGGACATAAAAAATAACCGCTCTAAAAACTCTATAGTAGCACAACATTGTGATAAAACCGAGCATCAAATTTGTTTTAAAAAAACTCACATCCTTGCTAAAATTGACCATTACTTCCACAAAAAAATTAGGGCACCCATAAAGATTAATAAATTCTAAAAACCTTAATAGGGATGATGGATGGAATATAAGCAGAAATTGGATTCGTACTTCATCATCTAAATCAACATCTTCCCAAACCCCCTCCACTTAAATCTCATTAATTAATATTATTCTCCTTTAATCCCATTAATTAACATCAATTTCTAGCTAAATCATACATAACTAAAACCATCAACAAATATATTAACCAATTTTATTAATTGTCATAATTAATTATTAATTGAAAAATATCATAATTAAATATGTATTAAAAACATCTTAATTAATACTTATTTCTAGTTAATACATAATTATATTTATATAAACCTTTATTTAATTGAAATTTAAATCATATTATATAACACATTTTATACTATATTAATATAAACTTTTTTTGCTTTTAGGTTTTTATTGTGGATAATCTTTAAAATATTTATATTAATATCACTTTTTTTTTGCTTTTAGGTTTTTATTGTGGGTAATCTTTAAAATATTTATTATAACTCTAGGTTTGATTAATTTTCTATATTTCTCTATATTCTGAGCATGAACCATGATTGTGAGTTAAAAACATCAATCAGTAAACTAACATGAATATGATAGATTCAGGAAACTTTTGAAAACATGAGAATAATGGAAAAAATTTAAAATCACATTATTTTTTTCCTTTTAATTATAAAAGAATTTATAATTGCCCACTTCTAAAAATACATAAAGTTTGATGTAACATGAGAACAATGGAAAAAATCTAAAATCAGATTACTTTTTTTCCTTTTAATTATAAAAGTAATTATAATTACACACTTCTAGAAATAAATAAAATTTGATCTACTTTTTATTAATGCTCCATCTTGTCAATTTCATTTTATTAGGCAATTGACTTTTGATTAAAATTGATATTAATGTGGATTATTTCTTTTTCGACGAAGAAAAAAACGTTAATTTATATTATATATTAAAATCAATACATATAATCTATCTGCATTATTTCACTTGATTGGGCAATTGACTCTGAATGAAATTGATATTAATTGGCTCTCAATTGATATTATAGTGTTGATTTCATTTTAGTGCGTAATTGTCTCTCAATTGAAATTCATACGCACGCTTGTTATTGGGAGTTTCTAATAGATATTAATACTTAATGCTATAATGTTGACTTTATTAATTAAAAATTTAAATAAATAAACATGTAACCTTTAATCATTATATTGTGTTTAGATATTTTAAAATTTTATTTTTTTAATTATTTATATTTTTGTTATTTAAAATTTGATAAGGAGAAGTTAAAATTGTAAATTTAAAGAAGTTGAAGACTTAAAATAATTTATATTCAATAATTATTAAAAATTTGAAATTCCAAAAGCGAAATACGATGAAAAACTACTTTTTATTTAAATATTTGTATGACACAGCTTAATTTAAAATTTTAATGAAAATTATTTATTTGAAAATTATTTTTATTCTTTTGTATTTAATTGTCAGTTGTCTATAATGCGACTTTTTGAAAGCTTTTTTGGTGGCTTTTTCCGGTCAAAATTCTGCAGCAATTTATTGGAATCGCAAGTTTGATAGTTAGTTTCTGCACAAGTGCAAAGCGTCCCAGGGGTTGTTCAGGGTGCTGAATCCAAATATGCAGTTAAAAAACCATTTTAACTACAACAAATCAAGATTTAACCTCAATTTCTTCCGCGGGATTACCGGAATCTCAAAAAAGTCTTATTATAGACAAGTCCATTTAATTTTAAGCTTTTACCTTATTAAATGGACTTGTTATTCGATTTACAAATTTTTAATAATTTATTACTTTATTTACAAAATTTTAATAAATGTTAAGTTATATAATTTACTTATTTATTATTATAAATATTTTTTTTAATTTTTTTTTAAAAACTATTAATAAATAATGAATATTTATATATAAATCAATTATAATAAATTTTTAATAAATATGTAGTTCTTGTCAATCTAGTTTGTTTTGCGTTTCACTGTTTAATGCCCAATCCATAGTTGGTTGTATTTTAATTATGATGGTTGTATTTTAATTATGAATATAAATTTCAAGTAAAACATTTTTATGTGATCACTATTGTATTTTTATTTTTAGTTGATAATAAATATTTAAACAAATATGTATTATGGAATAATACATATGGTTTTTGGTGAATTTCAAATTCTGGGAAAACTTACAAGGGGAAAACCAGTTTGAAGGAGTATTTTATTTGCTTTAATCTCAAAGAATTTACAATATTAACATCACATCAAGGTACTTATCTCTTTCCTAGAAACAATTTCCAGGCTCCTCAAAAATTGTATTGTTGTTTTGAAACTTGTGCCACACTTTCCAACATTATCTGCCTTGGAAATCATTCCTCTATTCAAAATTTCTAGTCTCAGAAATCATGTCGTAGTCAGTGCCTCACCTCTAAAAATCACGCCATTGCCAACAAATCACGCCATTGCAATACTGCTTCACTTTTTGCACCCCCTGATAAAACTTATCTCCTTAATTTTTGGGCCTCTGTTAAGACTTTTACTGCCTCAAAAATCATGCACTTATATAAGCATTTAATGTGTTGACCCTATATAGATTTGTGTTCTAAAGCTCGAATTATAAGCTGAAACATGTGCCTTCTCAAAATGTGTGCTACAACACTTCCTAGAAATGTGTGCATATGTTTGGCTTCATAGCCTCCTTTCTTTCCCCTCTCCTCCTTTCTCTTCTCATATTCTCCAATAGTTACACATGAAGAATGAGAACTCACCTTTTCCTTTCTCTCTTTTTACTCTCATAATGTTGAGAGAACCTTATCCCTAAGATCAAGGGCTGAGATTAGATCCCATCTCCCCTTCGTCAATGAAGGAGACCTAATCTCCCATTGACCCCCTTTTTATGTCTCCCCCTTCATTAATGAACCTCCCTTGTCACTTTAATAAATTTATGTTGTACCATGTATTTTTTCTCATAAATTTACTTTAAAAACATAAAATGACTTTAATAATATAAAATATTATGTACCTTTTGTACCACATAAAGTGACTAAAAATTCACATGACTTTAATAAGTCATAAAGGTGGTCCACATGTGTTCTCCTAGGCCAATGGAAAAAAGCACTATGAAACACCTCCTCACTATCCTTTTTTCTCAACAGTCCCTCTTACTTAGGGTAGTGTTTCTCACCACTCCCATCTTATTTATAAAATACACATGCTTGCACCTTGGAAATAACTTAGTGAGAATTTTTGCAACCTGGTCAGTGATGGATATGTACTCAAACTTCACCACTCCTCTCTAAACACAATCATGGATGAGGTTGTACTTCATCTCAATGTGCCTTGACCTGTCATGAAATATTAGATTGTGTGTGAGTTTAATACAACTTTTATTATCACAATATATCATAGTCTGTGTCAGCCTCTGACCAAATAATCCACACAACAACTTGTGAAGCCAAATCACCTCGCAACTTCCCTGATTGGCTACAATGCACTCATCCTTTGTGGAAATCAATTCCATTGATCTCTATTTTCTACCAAACCACAACACCACTGTTGAACCCAACTTAAAACAACAACCAAAAGTACTCTTCTTGTTACTAAAACTTCCTCACCAGTCTGAGTCTATACAACATGCCAACCTGACGGACCCACTTTATATAGTCAAGTCCATAGTCCATTGTGCCTCGTAGGTATTGTAATACATGTTTCAAAACCACTTAGTGCACTCTCTTGGGCTCCATCATAAACCGACTGAACATGTTAACTGGGAAGAATATATCTAACCTAGTGTTGCCCAAATACATCAATAAACTGATCAACTAATGATATATAGTGGGGTCTACCAACTTGGAATTTTAAGCATGTAGCTTCTTCTAGTTGGTAATAAGAGGTACCGACATAGGTTGTTCTCCTCCATATGAATTATCCTCAATATGTCACCTACATACCTACCCTAGCCCACAAAGACATGCCCATCCTCATGCGAAACCTCCAACCCCAAAAAATATTGCATCAGTTCCATATCGATCATGTCAAATTATGAAACAAGGTCTCTCTTGTAGTGTCATATGAGTCTTTCCTCTCCTAGAATAAATAATTCATCCACATACAGAACTAGAAGTAGTCGATCATTGCGAAGCACAATGAAATATAAGTTCATATCTGCATCACTCTTCTACAAACCCATTTGTTGCAAGTAAGCATCAATTGTATTGTACCATTACCTTGACGCCAGCTTCAGTACATATAAGTATTTCTTAAACCTACACACATGAGACTCTCTCCCATGAACCTCAAATCCTTGTGGTTGTTCATCGTAAACCTCCTCTTGTATGACCACATTAAGAAAGGTGGTCTTCAAATCCATCTAATGAATATTCCGCCCCATCTCCACTACTATGGAGGTAAATTAATGTAGAAGTGTCCTCAGACACGTAATTTTATTAATAACAAATTAAATTACATCTGGAATTTTGCAAGAGTTTACACCCAAACAACAAAACACTCTTGCAATGAGCTATTTATAAGCTCAATGTCCTAACTACCTCTAATTATGGATCACTTATAAAATAACAAGTGTCAATTTACAATAAAATCTATTTAAACAACTTACTAACAATTCTCCTAAATTTGAGCCTAAGATATGACACATTTGTAGAGTCATATCTTTTTACAACAATATTCTAATTCTAAATGTCTACATTTAATAATTAAGTATTCTAGATTAATACTTATTAATTTAACATTCAAAATTAAAAATTATTTTATTCTAACTTTATAACCTATGATAATATTTTATTTTTGGATCATCTAAAATTCCACCCTATGATCCAAAGATACATTACAACAGATACCGTGTTCATCCCCGAACTTAGTAAATTTAATTCTGCCAAGAGGTTTCGTGAAAATGTCAGAGATTTGATCTTCTGAAGGACAATAAATTAGCTTGAGGACATCCTTGGAAATGAGATATCTGATATGATGATACTTGGTGTCCACATGCTTTGTATTTGAATGAAAAATGGGGTTCTTGGCAAGCTTAATGGCTAACTAGTTTTCAATAAATAATGACATAGCTTATGTCTAAGAAATGCCCAAGTCCTGCAAAATTATGCACAACCAAATAATTTCACATGTTGCCTCCCATGTTGAAATTTACTATGCTTCTGCTGAAGAAGTGGCCACTATAGCTTGATTTTTACAAATCGAAGGTACTGTCGCTGGCCCCATGCTCATTAAATAACCTGATGTTGATGCTCAATCATAAATACTTCCAGCAGAGTCAGCATCTGAAAAAACACCAAGTACAAATTTTTTAGTCTTTATGTAAACAAGACCAAAATATTTTGTTCATTGGATATATCGAAGAACTCTTTCGGTTTCATTCCAGTCACTATCTCGTGGTTCCTGCATAAAACATGAAAGCATACTAACTGCATAAGATAGATCACGGTGAGTGTTTGTCAAATAAATCAAGTTGCCAATCTACTGTCTATAAGTAGTGTTGTCCACCATTTCCCCCCTTTCAAATTTTGAAAGTTTCAAGTTTTGCTCCATGGGGGTAAGAATAGGCTTCAAAACTTGCATTCCAAATCATTGAAGAACCTTTGCTATGTACTTCCTCTGAGAAATGAAAATATGATTTGGACATTGGAAGACTTCAACTCTAAGATAGTAGTGAAGTAATCCCAAATCTGTCATCTTAAAACCTGCATGGAACTCCATTTTCACCTGTGCAATATGATCATCATTGTTTCCAGTAATGATCAAATCATCTACATAAATAACAAGGATCACCAAATATTTACCCTGTTGTCGCACATACAAAGTATCATCAGATTCACTTCATTGAGAACCAACTTTCTTAAGGTATTCATCCATTTTTGCATACCAAGTTCAGGGAGCTTATTTTAACCCATATAAAACCTTGATCAATTTGCAGACTTTATGTTCCTGCCCTTTAATTTCAAAACCTAGTGGTTGTGTCATATATACTTCTTCCTGTAAATCACCGTTGAGAAAAGCATTTTTTACATCCATTTGACGAATTTTTCATCCTTTTTGAGTGGCCAATGAAAGTGTTAATTAAATGGTGCTCCATTTAGCTATAGGAGCAAACGTTTCCTCATAATCAATGCCTTCCTGCCATGCAAAACCTTTAGCCACAAGTCTTGTATTATACTTTTCAAGTTCTCTATTTTGATTGTACTTAATTCTGTAAACCCATTTGCATCCTATGGGTTTAAAATTTTGAGGACAATCAACAAGTTTCCAAGTGTTGTTATCAATTATGGCTCGATATTCTTCAATCATAGCCTGTTGCCATTCTTTATGTTTTGCGGCTTCGTTGTATGTGGAAGGTTCAATAAAATCATTTGTTATAAAGGCAAAATTTCCTTCACTTCTGTGTGACTTCATTGTTCTTATTTTATTATGCTCATCATGCCTTACATCATTCAAAAGTTGAATTTCCCATTTTGGTAGTTGATGGTCACTTGTTTGAGATTCTGAAAAGTCACCATCATTGTAAAGAGGATTAATGTAAACTGATGTTCGTCGATTAGTTGAAGATTCTGTAGGTAGAGAATCACTGTCAAAAGAACTACTGCTACTTGGAGATGCAGATGAACTACTAGAAGAGCCAGATGGTGTTATGGAAGCAGATGGACTAGATGAACCATATTCAGATGAAGCAAAATCAAGTTCATACGAATTTGGTGAATTTGGTTGATTTTGCATATTTCCTTTTCTTTGACTTCCTTTAGTTTTTAACATTTCAATAATACTTTCTATTTCTTCAACATTATTACTCTCTGTTTCATCAAAAATTACATCCCTGCTCAAAATAAATTTTCCATTGGTCAAAAGACGATACCGTTTCTTCTCATCAGAATATCCAATCATTGTGCATTTCAAACTTCTTGAGTCAAGCTTAGTTCTTTTTTCTTTCGGAACTAAGGCATAACATATTGATCCAAAAACTCTAAGATGTTTAACTCGAGGTTTGAAACCAAAACAAGCTTCATAAGGTGTGATTCTATCTGAAGAAGCAGTTGGAGATCTGTTTCTTAAGTATACAACTATATGAATTACTTCTGTCCAATATGTTGGACTTAACTTTTTGAAAGTTAACATAGATCTTGCCATTCCTAACAAGGTTCGGTTCATTCTTTCTACTACTCCATTTGTTATGGAGTGTAAACATTTGTAAGATGTCTTCTTATGCCATTATCGCTACAATAATTTTTGAATTCATTTGAAGTGAATTCTGCCCCATTATCTGTCTTAAGAGTGCCTATCTTTTCTTTGACTTCATTTAAAACAAGTTGGTGAAAAATTTTAAACTTTTCAAATGCTTCTAACTTTCGCTTCAAGAAATAAACCCAAGTCATTCTACTGAAATCATCAATGAATAGTAAGAAATATTTGCAACCACCTAATGAAGTTTGTAGTGGTCCACAAACATCACTGTGAACTAGTTGCAACAGCTTGTTTGAATGCCATGAACTTGTTTGAAAAGTTTCTCAACATTGTTTTCCATAAATGCAAGCTTCACATTTTGCATTTTTCTTTTTGAATGTTGGAAGTCCCTTAACTATCCCCTGTTTTTGCAGCTAAGAAAGACTTTCAAAATCTAAATGTCCATATCTTACATGCCATAATCTAATAGGTGAAATGTGTGTGCTTCCTGCTCCTGCAAATTCAAAATTCCTTGGAATAATTGTTCCTTTAAACCTTAACAATTTTCCATCTTCATATCCTATCATCACTATTTTCATGTTTTGTTTGATTAAATTAATTTTAACTAGGCCATCCTCCAAAACCACCTAATGTCCAGCTTGTCAGATTGCAACTAAATACAACAAATTATTTTTAAAGGTTGGTACATACCATACATTTGAGATCCTTTTTTCTCCAATGCCAAGGAGAGAAACTTTAACTACACCTTTTCCATAAGGAGTATGTTTCGTATCATCTACAAGAGAGATGGAATTAAGTTTCCAATCTTGAACATTCCAAAAGGATTATCGTCGACAAGTCAAGTGCTGAGTTGGTCCTGAATCCAAGATCCAAGCATCTTCATAATCATTTTTAAGATAGGAGGAAATTTGTAATGCCGACGAAGAAGTAAAGACATATTTTGAACCATCATCATCTTGATCATTTGCAAATTATGCTGAGTGCTAATGCAACATCGATATTTTATCAATAGAAGTTCGACAATCTTTAGCATAATGTCCAACTTTCTGACATCTTTGACACACAATTTGACTTAAGTCTCTTCCTCTTCCTGGAGACTATCCTCTGCCTCTACTTTGACTTCTCTTTTGAGGTTATCCTCTAACTTGATTATTTCCTCTCCCTTGAAAATATCCTCTTCCTTGAAAACAACCTCTTCCTTGACTGTTTCCTCTACCTTGAAAATTACTCTTGCCTGAACAGTTGCAACTGTTAAAGTTGTTTCCTCTGTTTTGGCTTCGACCACGACTTTTTACATTATGTGTTGCTTGATTCTAATTGAAATTCGATTTGCCTTTACTTCTAGAACTGTCAGTTGATGATTTTCTAGTGCTGGCCTTTGTGAAAAAGACATCTTCACAAACACTATTTTTCTTCCCAAAGGTTTTATCATGTTGGGTCAACATTTCACAGATCTCATCAAACTTTAGCTTCTCTAACTTTCCAGTTAATTTTAGAGTTTCCAAAAAATGTGTGTAGGAAGAAGGATGTCCAGCAATTAAAATTGTGACCATAAAACTATCATCTACTTCTTGAAAACCAATATTAATGATTTCTTGCTTAATATTCTTAAGTATGGAGATGTATTCAAGGACATCACCTCCTTCAGTCAATTTTTGTTGCAACAATTTTAATTGTAGATCAACTTTCTTTGGCTCAGGCTGAGTATCAAAGAAGTCTTTAAAAATTCGCAAAGGAGACAATGAATCTGTAGTATTTGCTATATGGATGTACATTTCATCATTAACAGAAGATTTAATGAGAGCTAATGCTTTGGCATTCCTAATTTCCCATTTTTCTAATGCAACTACTCTATGGGTTTATTTGGCTTAATATCACCATCACATATATCATGCCAAAGTTCATTATAAATGAGAGTGCTTTCGATTAGGCGTTTCCATGTTTTGTAAGATTTTTTGCCTTCAAGTTTGTAGGAATAAGAAAACAAATTAATCAACTTTTACATTGTAGTGTTGAACCTTCACAACAAGAATCAGGCTCAAAAAATTATGAAGATGGGCAACACAACATGCAACACTCTACGCAAAAAAAGATCTATTGGGGCTTAGCCTTGACCCTCGTATAATCGTTGGAGGAGAAAATTGACTGAGCTTTGCACTTGGCTCAGTCAATTTCTCTTAAACTTTTACAATGAAGTCTTTCAAAATTTCACTTATTTACAATCCTTGCAATGTTTGATACAAAATTTACTCTAACCTCCCATCAAAGTAAAAAATTACTTTGAGTTATAATCTCACTCTTATCTCTCCAAAATAGAAAATTACAAATGGAATCTCCTTAGTACTCTGCAAATATTACAAAATCCTTATTACTCCAACAATAATAAAATATTACATAAAAATATATATAGCTTATCTCTCCATTTAATTACAAACTTGAAAATCACTTTATAAGAGTGCTTTTAAAAGAAAACTTTACTTTTCCAACTTTTCAAGTAAAATCATTTTACTTTCCCAACACTTTTAAACATGAGGTTGTATGCAAGAAGGCTACTAGTGGTGGGGTAGAAATTTGAATCTTATACCTCTTCTACACTACATGGGGCCTTTGGTCCTTATTCTTCATGCCCTCTCTCCCAAGATGAAGCAGCTAGTTTTGGAAGATTCGAACTCTAAATCCCAAAGTGTTTTTGGTATATTTGTGTTGTGTTTGATTGTAATTGGTTTACATAGGAGCAGGGGGCAGTGACCATGGCAACTGTTGGAGGATTATGTGATGTGAAAGATTTTCGGAACTCAATAGAGATGCTCGAGCTTGCATGCTTTGTTGTTGATGAACAAAACAAGCAGTAGAACGGCAATATATAATTTCATCGAGTGGTGGCGGAAAAGGAGAAAGTGGTAGCAGGGACTATGTATATCATTACAATGAGATATTTATAAGCTCAATGTCCTAACTACCTCTAATTATGGATCACTTATAAAATAACAAGTGTCCATTTACAATAAAAGCTATTTAAACAACTTACTAACAATTCTCCTAAATTAGAGCTTAAGATACGACACATTTGTAGAGTCATATCATTTTACAACGATATTCTAGTTATAAATGTCTACATTTAATAATTAGATATTCTAGATTAATAATTAATAATTTAACATTTTAAATTAATAATTATTTTATTCTAACTTTATAACCTATGATGATATTTTACTTTTGGATCATCTAACATCAATGCTCTAATAGAGATGTATCAAGCAATGGGTCTCCTCATAGTCAACTTCCTCTAGCTATGAGAACCCCCATGCCACAAATCTCACTTTGATCTTCTCCATTATTCCATCCACAAAATGTTTGATCTTGTAAATCCACTTGGAAGTCACCACTAAGCTCCCCTCAAGTCTCGACACTATCTTCCAAATATCATTCTTCATGATGGGAGCATACGCCTACACCATGGCCTTCCTCCATATATTCTGACTTGTAGCCTCCTCATAGGTAGTTGGCTTAATCTCTACAACATTTTCCACATAGCCATCCAATCTCTCTAGTGGTCTACTCTCCTTCACTCACCACTTGGGTTTCCCCACTAACTCCACGACTTCCTGAAAGGTTTCGTGAAGCCATATTTTCTTCCTCTTTCCAGAATTAACCTCTTGAACTATTGTGGGGATCTCCTCCTCTAGAGCATCTCCTCTTGATGAGGGTGCTCCTGAGGCCAGTCATGAATCTATACTTTGATTTTTTTGGCCTAGTGATCCTGAATTATGTGAACATGTCACCCCATAAGTCAATAATTATCCGAATCCCTGTGCACCTCCTCAAGATCCTAAAACCTATGGTGTGTTCCCCTAATGACGAGAATGTTTCTCTACATGATCATTCTCCCAGTACCTCTTCAAGGTCCTCTCATCCTGAAACATCACATTCCACCTTAGGACAACTTTCCTCTTCACAAGAATATATATCTAACAGGAATTTTTGGTCTCATTGTAACCTACAAGAATTCCATCCTCTTCTCCTTAAGGACATATGAATAGGTAAGGCATCAGAAAATCCTTAAGTACGCAATATCAAGTTTCTTCCTAGAAAAAGCTTCCTGGGGAGTGTTACTCCCAAACACTTGGTTTAGACACATTTTCTACAGATACACTACAATGTTACAAACCCTAGCCCATAAAATGAAAGGTAGCCTCTCATTAGGCAACATGGATCTTGTTTCCCCCACTATTACCTTCTTCTTCCTCTCTACCACCCAATTCTATTGGGTGTTATAAGGCACTATGTACTCTCCTTTTATTCCCACTCTCCTATAGATGTCCTTCATCTGATTGTATGTATACTTGCCCCCATTGGTTGTACTCAAGACC
Organism: Pinus taeda; assembly: GCA_000404065.3. Classification (NCBI taxonomy): domain Eukaryota; kingdom Viridiplantae; phylum Streptophyta; class Pinopsida; order Pinales; family Pinaceae; genus Pinus; species Pinus taeda. Next base: position 203,620 of record APFE031530681.1, read on the forward strand.
TTGATATTATTCCCCATTTGGTTCTCCACAAGATACTTAAAATCTTGGAACCTTTGTAAGACCTGATCCTTAGTATTCATAATGAAAATACAGGTCTTCCTAGAGTAGTCATCAATGAAAGTCACATAGTACTCATATCCAATAAATGATACAAAATACATAGAAACACACACATAAGAGTGTATAAAATCTAAAATACCCTCTACCTTGTTTCCACTTCTTAGGGAAGGAGTCTTGGTGTACTTTCCCAAAGTACACACATCAGAGCGTTCAAATCCAGAATACATTCTACCTTGTTGTCACTACTCAAGGAAGGATCCTTGGTGTATAGTCCAAAAGTACACCCCCTACAAAAATAATGATGCTGAGTGCTAAACTATGGTGCACCTATAACCATCTCCCTCAGTATCGTAAATGATCCATGGTGCATGTGGGTCATCCTCATGCTCTATAACTCTCACAACATGCTACTACTAGTACGTGCCACTAACCCTTTGGTAGGATGAAACATAAACTTCTAAAGTATCCCCTAAGAAACTCCAATCACTTTAGTAGAAGTCATGTTATATCCTATAGGCACCTGTCCATCTCGGAACACCATAACATATTCTCTTCCCTCAATACTTGAAACTGAAATCAAGTTCTTCTCTAGCCCTAGAACATATATGACATCCATCACTCTTTTAATGGAGGAAATGAATCCATCTGAAAGGGTACAATCCCCATACCCACTTCTCTAACCATGGATTTAATTCTAAGCACCACCTCCAAGTCTATGTCATCCTCTGTAAGACTCATTAGGTGCTCCCTCACTCTATTGATATGGCAGGAAGCTCCACTATCAATAAACTAGACAATATAAGGTGTAACATTAGTGGTAAGACTCACCACTAAAACAAACTCTATCTCAAAGTTGCTAGAAAATTCATCCACTTCTACATAGTTGCAACGCCCATCTTGTTCCCCTTCTTACTAGGACACTGAAAGGCATAATAGGCCATCTCCTCACAAGCATAACATCTCAATTTTCTAATGTCATTTTCCTTTTCATTATGTTTTCCCTTCTATTTATTGGTCCCACTAGAAGACCCCTTATTGGCCTTATTATTTCCATTAGTTGTGAGGGAAAAATTCTTCTCCCCATCTACCCCACCACATTGGTTTCCACTCTTGCCACTCATACCGGTCTCCTCTTGGATGAAACCATCCCACATCCTGGTCCAGACAAGAAAATTCTCTTTAGAAACGATTCCATATATGAATCCATCCCACTACATTGGAAAACCATCCAATGCCATCTTATCTTACTGGTCCTTGGGGACAACCTTTCCCACTACAGCCAACCCATCTCTCACCTATGTGATCTTAGTAAGGTATGAGATGACTATGTTAGACTTGGTCAAATTGTTGTTTCTAAGATTCTCATGCAACACCATCTTCTTATTCTCATTGGTACTATGGTAAAGTGTAACTAGGGGCCCTCACATCTCATAGGAAAACTTTTTCCTAACACGTTAGGTATAATGTGGTGTTTTATAGCACCTACAATGGTCCTCTTAGCCTTGACATTACACTTTTTGAGTTATGCCAACTAAACTAGATCATTAGGTGCTTGTACTTCCCTCTCGATAATATCCCACAACCCAGACTCCTTAAGCAACAACACTATCCTCTCCTTCTAAGGACCAAAATTTTCAACCCCACCCAAACTATCCTCCACACTCAAACTAGTAGCCATCTGACCCTCTCAACCAACACAACTTCCAATCATTGAAAATTATTCAAATACCACCCTCTCAACCATAAATATATAGTATGTAGGAAGTTTTATGCTTGTTATAGGTTTGTTGTTTATTAATTGAGGTTCACAAGTGCTCTGATACCATGTATACATTTTAGGGGTGTCGTAGCCCCTTTAGTTTCAATTTTTTTGCATCTCATTTTTTAATGCCCAACCCCATAGTTCATTTAATTTTAAACATGAAAATAAATTTCAACTAAAACACTACTAGGCTACCACTACTTTACTTTCACTTTCAACTAATAATAAAAATCTAGATGCACATTCACAAAATTTATGACACTTGGTTTTTGGTTAATCTCGGACCCTAGAGAAAACCATAACTGAAAACCAAATTGAAGGAGTATTTTATTTTCTTTAATATCAAAGAATTTACAACATTAAAATAAGATCAAGGTACTTATATCTTCCCTTGAAATATGTGATAGGGTCCAAGGAAATTGTGTTGTTTTTCTTAAACTTGTGCCACACTTTCCAACACTCTCTCCCTTGGAAATCATTATTTGCTTAGAATTTTTTGTCCCAAAAATCATGCCACAGTCAACTCCTCTTAGCTTTGAAAATCATATTATTGTTAGCAATTTTTTCTCTTCTGAATTTATGTTGACCACTTTACAACACTAACTCGATTTTCGCACCCCCTAAGCATACATCTCTCAATTTTTTGGGCTTCTGATGAAACTTTTACAACCGTGAAAATCACACCTGCAGAAAGTAATTTAATGCGCTGGCCCTATCTAGAAATCTTTGTTGAAGCTTGTAACAACCTCATTAAAAATCCATTCAATAAGTGCATAAAAGGAAAAATAAGACCAAGGTCATGGGACACATATTCAAAGCTAAATATTGGGTAAAAACATAGTTATGGGTATCACTTGTGATTAATTTATCGATATAGAGATTGGCCAAGGCAATGGAAAAGAAAAGTAGGCAAGGAAAATGTTAAGGACCACCATAAATTTATATGTATAATAAATGGGTGAATCCCCATGATACACAGGAAAAATGGGAGGTGATTTTTTCAATAATATAATATGTATATATAGTTCTTTTGGTGAATCTCTCATCAGATTATATTATCATATAAACTCATGGCGAATCTTTCACTGAATTATAAAATCTTGCAAGATCTTGGCAAATATTTCACTGAATAATAAAACATTGTGAATTCTTGGTGGATGTTTTGTTAAAGTATGAAACAATATATGATAATAGGAAAACATATTTATTAAACTATATTATACTAACATACATGTTTGGAAAAAAAAGAAACATAATTTTCTCTTCCTACCAACAATGTTGCAAGTTTTAGTGTCGTGTTTGTCAAGGTTCTTACTGTATACTCTTTCATATCCTTCTATTAATTTTGATAATATTCCACAATAAAGTTCTTGTAGGTGTTGATATTGACCACCCGTTCTCTCAAGGTAGGATAGATTAATCTTTTCTCTACCACATTTGTCAAGCTATCAAATTTCTTTCTTATTCCATAGACTCCAACTGTGAGATAAAAAAAAACACATCAAGTTTGTTTACCCCAACACGCCAACAAGTAAAAATCCCCAACTATATAATATAATAAAGTAGTAGGTATCTCAAAGGCCCGAAGGGGATCTAATGGAAAAAAGTGGTCATTTTCATAAGCCTTCCAGTCAATATATAAAGATATAAATGTACATTTATTATTATTTTAATTGGAAATATTGAATTAAATAATAAAATTTAATTACGTCTCTCCCAATCTAAATTTCTTATTAGCATAATTCACTACCTTCATACGTCTTGCATTTTTTAATAGCGTTGTAACATGCAGATTAATTTCCTTTTTGGTGCACAATCTCTGCCTTTTAGGACAATATGGTGTAGTGGCCCAACCCCTATAGATCATTATGACAAACTAAGAATAACAAAGAAGATGAAAGGTTGTACAAACCAACACATTTTTCAAACAACTAATCCAACATCAGTACCTTAACGTTTTCATGAAGATATCATGTTGAGAACATTTGAAAAATGGTAGGAAATATGGGTAGAGACTACCTCTCTTCTATGAGGATGATGCAGAAAGAGTGATAAGATTTCACTCTTTTAATTTTTCTTTGTTAAATCAGAAAAACAAATATTAATGGAGATATTGGTATTTTTTACTAAATTTTGTGAAGTGACTAAATGTAGCTTTAACCATTCACCTTAAGATGTTTTCTATAATATAATTTCCTAAGTCTATTTAATACCTTAATTATCATAAAAGCCAACCTATATCCATATTAACTCCACGTCTACCACTCTTACAAGGATGAAATCTATTTATCCCTTTCAACACTTGGTAGACCTGAAATTAAGATGGATCTAAGCTGATAGAATTTTCCCTTTAAATAGTCTATGATCACATGAATACCATGGTATTACCATGGCTCAATACCATGGGTTATCATAAACCTCGAGCTTAAAAACTACTATTAGTAATTTATAAAAACTAATAATTGATTTTTATTTAAACTAAGTTAAAATGTTTAAGTGACATTAAATTACAAGATCCATTTTTACTCTTGATCTACCAAGCCTCCAGAGGGATCAAATATTTTTCACTCTATGCTAGTTTGCATATCACGATATTTGATCCCTCTCGGGGCTTAGTAGATCTAGAGTAAATATGGATCTATGTTGGTTTAATTCCCCCCTCTAAATAGGCTACATTCGACGTGAATACCATGGGTCAATAACATGTACCATGTTTATTTTTATTAATACTAATAGTAGGGCTAGTAATGTTTTTTTGCATGGTATTAATAATAATTTGGCCCATGGTATTTGGTCAATGGCTTCACCTAAATATAACGCATTTGTTAGTGTTTGTAAATATAAGGTGACTCATGGAGTAAATACAAAAATATGTTTTATGCATTTACCATGAGTCTCATTTATATATATTTTTATTAATTTACCATACCTATTTTATAAATATGGTATTTGGCCCATAGGATTCACTTACATAAAACCTCTTTTTTGAGCCTTCTTAAATAGAAAGAAGGTTATGATGAGCCCCAGAAATGGGAAATTATATGGGCTCATTATGCCTATTATTTCGACTTAATCCACCATTCTCATTAGTTTATTGCATGTTTTTGAATATATTTATGCGAATAGAGTGAATTGGGTTAGTCATTTCCATGTAGTCGAATACGTGCCTTATGCAGATTTTTTGATCAATTTTGGATGAAGTCAAGGGATTTATGAGCAAATGGCAACCAAAACTCGAGGAAAATAGGGATGAGGACTTGTAGGGGGGGTGTCTCCTTCATTTCTGACCCCTTTCCTTTAATCTTCCATCAACAACTTGGAGCACAAAGCTCCACATTGATGACTCCAAGGGGCAACCGAGCAAGTAAAGTAGGATTGTTGTTATCTCTAGTTCTAGGAAGCTAAGTTCCTTGATTTTAGGATGACTATTGGCGGAATCAATTTTTATAAATAAGGAGGCTTAGAGAATCAGTAGGTTAGCCAGTTATTAGTATATTTTCACACTTTTTTGCAGCATTGGGTTCAACTCTTTTTCGAGTTCCTTTTTGAGAACAATTTATGTAATATAACTGTTATTTTTTATAATGAAGATGAAAAAGTTTTTGAGCCAGAACTGATCTCTTTCAGAGCACTGAGGCTCTTGGGTTAGGGCCAAACCCAAGCTACCAAGCACCTCTTACTATGTACTTATAGGTTTTTTCTTCAATTCATGAGTTAATTTCTATTGCATAGATTCATTTTACTTTGTTAGAATAGGTTTCTTTTGATGCTTAGTATAGTTGTCTTTGTTTCAAGTTAATTAAGTAGGTTACTGCAATGACAAAATAAGATTCAAAAAGGCCAACATGAGGCCTTCATCTCCTTTCTCCCTTCTTGGGACTATGATTTGAGGTCAAGGCACTACTGCTGCCACCAAAAACACAGTTTTTTCTCTTCCATGCAACTGCTAGTGTGATAACTTGATTGAGAAATGTTGATATTGGCTTAGATTCAATTGCTTATATAATTTCTTATTCTTTTCCCATAGATCTCTCTGCATTCCTTTCTATTCATCGGTTACTATTTAGCATTTTCTATTTGTAGGTCAGAAATTAGCTCAAGCTAGACAAAATTATGTTTTCATGGTATAGTTAGTTCTTCCTTTGGTCAGTTTTGATAAGTAAATGTGAAAACCTCTTGCAGGACATCTCAGCTCACCATACATCCATAGAAAAACTAGCACCAACCCACTTCTCATAGATTTCCCAACTCATTCGCAACATGTCGCGAATCTGCCCTAATTTTTGTGTTTTTTCCATAAAGTTGATTTCTTGCCATTTGAACAAATCCGACCATCAAGTTCATTATTAATCTTCCTTAACATGCTTTAGATACCTCAACACCTTCATCTATCCTTCAATAACCCTTTTTGATCATTTTTCCACCTTCAAAACTCAAAAAATAGCTCTTGGCCTCTTCCTGTAGATCCCCTGCAACCTCTTGTAGAATTTCCTATGAGTGATTTTTCGAAGTCCAATCGCCATGAAAGCCTTCAGAAAGGTACTTGGGGCTTCTTAGGACCTCTCCACACCTTCCTCCACCTCTGCAACAACCAACTCCATCTTCCTCCTCCACCAAACCTCTGCACAATCACAATCAGATAAATCACAAGCATAATAATTTCACATAAAAACACTCAAAAGCACAAAAAGATGTTTTCTTCTCATTTCTTTTCAGAAGTAGCTTGAATAAATGAAATTTTACCTTCTCAGTAATCAATGGCACTCATTTCTTTATTTTTCATCTCTTTTTTTGCACAATTAGGGTTAATAGGTAAATTAGGGTTTACTAGGGTTTACTAGGGTTTGCGCTACATTTGAGATCTCCTTCTCTTTCTGCAAATAGAATAGCACCTGTAGAGATAGTTTTCCTTCATCACAGTCAAAGCTTCTTCTGAGAACTCATAGAAGTTGTCTTAAGCTCCTAGAAAACTTGCGCCAACTGATCAAGTGATAGCTTGCAGTAAGAGCTAATACTTGTGCATAGAGCACCATCATTTCCAAGTTTGTTACGAACTACTGGGTTGGTAAAAGTAAAGTAGGAAGCCCCAAGAGTTGCAACATTATTGCTGCAATACTAGTGCTCACTAGGTTATGGACTAAATGTAAAAAGAGGTTTTATTTATTTAACATACCTCTAGTTTATTTATACTTTTATTTATTTACCATACCTTTGGGGTAAGTATAAAAATATGTTTTATTTATTTACCATACCTCCACTTTATTTATATACACCCTTGGGTGTTCGTAAATATAAGGTGACTTATGGAGTAAATATAAAAAAAATAAAATTATTTATTTACCATACCTCTTGTTTATTTATATTTTTATTAATTTACCATACCTCTTTATAAATATGGTATTTGGCCCATAGGATTCCATTAAATAAAACCTCTTTTTTGAGCCTTCTTAAATAGAAAGAGGGTAATGGATTTTTATAAAAAGAGGTTTTACTATATTTTTATTTATTTACCATACCTTTCAAGTAAGTATAAAAAAAAGGCTTTATTTATTTACCTCCACTTTATTTATATTTTTATTTATTGCGACAAAATAAAACTTCCCAAACTACCTCCAAAACCCGAAAATGGGCTATTGCAAATGAATTTCACATTGCAAAGAAAAACAATCAGGTGATTGTAATGGAATATAACCTCCCAAACCAGGAGAATTGGGTGAAATGAGTCTTTTCATAGTTTAGCCACCCTTTTTTGGGCTAAAATGAAAAAATAATTATTTTTTAAAATAAAAGTTGTGCTAAATATATGAAATGGCTCCTTTATTAAAATTCTGCCCCTCTAAAATGAAAAACCCCTTAAATTTCATCCTTGGGCTAAAATTTGCCCCTAAAGTTTACCATGAAAATAGGCATTTATTGGAATTTGTTGGCATTATGATGCATGTGTTGTCTTGGATGGAAACTCACTTGTAAATTGTTGTAACTCGATGAATCCAAAGGTTAGTTCAGAGGTGACAAAATGATGGAACATAATACCAGAATGATGGGTGAAAGGTTTACAGATCAGAATCCAAATTCTGATGTGGGAAGATTATTGTCATTATCAATTAGGTGTTGTCCTTAATGACAACCTACCTGATGAGTTGTCCTTGATGACAACCTATTTGATGAAATAGAATCCTACTTGATAAGTCATTTCTTGCTCTAGTTATTAAAGCTATAAAGAGGATGTGTTTATGAATGTGACAGAATGCATGTAATTTGTGTTTATAGATGTGATACAATGCATGGAATTTTAGAGGAATCACTTCACACGAATGATAAAGTAGTAAGTTCAAGAACTATACGCAGGTTCTATTACGCCAAGTCACATATATGGGTGAGTTTAGTGAATCAATGTAGCATATGGATTTTGCACCATGGTATTGGCCCATAGTAATGACAACAACAGAGAATATTGATCTTGTGAAAGAATACCATCAACATTATGGTTTTGACTCGTGGTATTGAAAAATGATAAAACTATATAAGGAGGTGAAGACAAAAGTGCTATGGGTGCAATGATGGAAATATTATGAAGAATTATATAAAAATAAAATATGCATGTTATGGGGTTTTGATGTTTTACTTGATCTAAACTAAGTTTGCACCTGAGAGTTTGATGATGGATGAGATCCAATAGATTTGAAATAATTATGTAGGAATGAATACAATGATGGATCATGACCATGAGACCTGAAATAACTTTTCATTGTATTCTCTACTCATGGATTGACTAGATATAAGTACTGACACATTTTTTTATCTCTGAATATTATGATCTAGGTCTTTCTGAAGTTCTCAAGAGCTACACAAATTTAGGTCGAAATTTGCAAAGTTATACGCTAGTTGGGAAAAGAAGATATACACACGGGTTATCTTCTCCAAAGTTACATATATAGAGTAAGGGGTTTATGTTCATAAATGATTGATCAACCTAGACAATGTTTTTGTTTCTCAATTGTATGTTAATGATGACCTCATGTTGATCTGGGTTGAGCAATAATGTCTGAAGTACATCTGATTGAATGATGAAGTTAAATTTGGTTATTAATTGATCCAAGAATATTAATATTACTCACTGATTTGTGATTAAAGATCATAGATAGTTATGTGATTGGTTCATAGTATTGTAGTAGATCTAAATACGATTCAGTGTTCCTTTTAGAAATTGATGTGGTCAAGGTTTTCAATTTTCAGTACATTAAGATCTATATGCAGGTTTCTCTCTAGAAAAGCACGTATATAAGCGGGCTTCCTTAAGCAAAGTAGCGTATAAATTTTGGAATTTGAATGATCATTATTGTAGTTGATTATTTGTGTTGATGTAGTATTCTGAGTTTAGTTTTGTGTATTAGTTACAATGATCTCACTGTTCTAGTTGATTGGTTGAGTTTTGATTAAGTGTCAATTGATTGGGTTTCAGTGATTGGTTGATTCAGATGTGTGAGAGATTGATGATTGGGTTTCAGTGATTGATTGATTCAATTATGCGAGAGATTGATGATTGTGTTACAATCAGAAGTTATGGTTTGACTGTTGATATTGAGCTTAAGTGTTGATAATGTGTCTAGTCTGAAAATTTAATGAAACGTTGCCTACACATTATGATGTGTTGGAGCAGGTGGATCTAGTGTGAAAATTCATGAAGTGTGGTCCATGAATGTTGATGAGGGTTGGAGCCTTTAGTGAGGAAGTCAAAGCTTCTAGCCAGTAGTAGTTGGTGATCAGATCAAGGGGTTGGAGCTCCCTTCCAGTAGTAGCTGGAGAATGAGTAAAGGTTGTAGCCTTCTACATGTTGGTTCCTACGTACTGGTACAAATTTACACTAGTACAAGAACCAGGGAGTTGGAGCTCCCTTCCATTAGGAGCTCGAAAACAAACAAAGGTTGTATCCTTCTACGGGTGGGTGCCTACATACTGGTATGTGTCTACACCGCTACAAGATTTTAAAAATTGTTGAAATATGGAAACAAGAATATTCCAATTTAATTTGTCCTTGAATTAAAATGTGAATTAAATTTGAATTTAGTCTTAACAGCTACTTGGAAATAATTAATTAATTTATTTTAAATTATTTAGTTGGAGAAATTCAAGTTAGAAGTCTTTTTGAAGTCATGCAAGAGTTATCCCTTAAATTAAGGAGATAAGATTGAGTAATATTTAAGTTGCAATTAGTTAACTAAACTTACTAAGTTAAGTCCAGTTAAATTAGTTCCAAAATATTTGAGGAACTAATAGTGAGTTAACAGTCAGATGATGCATTAATGCACTCGACTAGTGCTACTCTAGTTAACTGAAGATTCCCTTGTCAGAAACTCATGCATGTCTATTCCGAGAAAGACCCAGTTGAGATTAATGTTCAAGGAGAATGAACTATCAGTTACATGTGTTTTCTCATGGAGAAAACTCATACATTCAGTCAAGGATTTATCCTTGAGGATTGCGCAGTTTTGAAGATGGTTTTCCATTTCGTAATAGGCTAATCATCCAGAAGGAACAACACAAGGAAATTGGAGCTTGGAAGGTAGAGAGGAAGGCAGGAGAGAAGCCAAAATTTCCTATGAGCATCTGTGAGGATTGTACTGAGAGCTGGCTAGTAGTGAGAGCTAAGACTTTCTATAATTCCTATGTATTTCCACGATGTATGATAATACAATAGTGTGGGGTTTTTAGCTGAGGCTTTCCCCAAAGTATTTTCATGTGTATTGTGCCATTGATTCTTCTTCTTGTGGTTATATTGTTGATCTCGACCTTTAAGCTTTTGCAAATTCATAGTAGAAGTAGGTTATATTATTCTAATTTGATTTATATCGCATTATCAGGTTAACGTATCAAAGCTTTTCTACGTGGTATCAGAGCTATGAAAAGTATACTGAGAAGAGAATTAGAAGTTTGAAGTTCTAGGTTGCAGGTGCAAATCAAATTCATATCATACTTCAAGGTTGGCCAATGGTGTTCTATGGCTTGAGACTCGAGTATGCCTTGGAAGGTAGCTCGAATTACATAGCATGGAAAGATAGAATGGAGGTTGTATTAGAAGACAATGGCTTGAAGGAATTCATTGATCAAGAAATCCCAAAGACAACTTCAAATAATTTAGAAGAGTTGGATGAGCGGAAGAAGTATGTAGCGAAGGTGAGATAGATCATCGTTGATGGAGTTTGAGACCATACTGTCTCGAGTCTCCATGGGAAGGATACTCCATTTTTAATGTGGAATACATTGAAGGACCTCTACCAAAACAGTAGCGACCAGAGGAAATTGGCACTTAAGGATAAGCTTCGCAGAATCAAGATGGAGAAGGGTGATACTATTTCCACATATAGATATGAGCTTGGCAGTGTTGGAATAACTACTGCCAATATTATATGGTGAGCCTCGCTCTCATTGGCCTTCCGAAGAGTAGGAATAGCTACTAGGACTCTGTGAATGGAAGGGAGATACTGCCATATTGGGAATGACTGTGGTCGGATATTATGTAGGAGGATATCAGGAGGAGCACACGAGATGGTTCTTCATCCAAGAATAATGATGAAGAAAATCTGACCTTAGCAATTAAGGCAAGGAAAGGGAAGGGGAAGGCTTTCGATTTCAAATCTAATTCCTCTCATGGAGGGAAGCATGGTGACATTTCTAAAGTAAGATGCTTTAATTATCATAAGATGGGACATTATGCAACTAATTTCCCTTCGAGGAAGTCTAAGAAGGGATACTCAGAAGCAGTAGAAGGTGACGCATTAGCCTCTCAGTTCGAAATGGAATTTACCCTCATCACATGCATGGTGTCATCGATGATGGGTTGTGTCTAGTACCTTGACAGTGGAGTCTCATTCCACATGACCGGTGATACAAATTTATTCAGTGCCTTGGAGGAGAAAGATCTCAAGATGCTCATAGAGATGGGTGATGACAAAAGGTATAGTGTTACAAGAGTGGGCATGGTTTCTTTTCAGAGGGAGCATGGAGCTCCTCTCACCTTGACAAATGTGAAGTACGTGCCTAGACTGAAGAAGAACTTGGTATTGGTCATGATGTTGGAGGAAAAATGCTACAATGTTGTCTTCAGTAAAGGAGAGGCATTCCTAAGACAAATAGCCATGAGTCAGACCAAGAGGATAGGGATTCGGGTGAAGAATATCTATAAACTGGAGGTAGATGATTGTGCAACATTGAGTATGAAAGTAGAATTGGTGCAAAGCCAAGACATTGGTGAGTTGCGGCATAGGTGGTTGGGTCATTTGCATCATGGGGCTTTGAATATAATGCAACAGATATCTATAGGACTTTCCTCAGGTAAACTTGAGCAAGTTGACACATGCAAAGGTTGTACCTTGGGAAAGTACACTAAGTCTTCCTTTCATGATCAAGACAATCGAGTAGAGGGTATCTTGGAGTGAATTCATACTGATTTGTGTTGACCATTCTCAACAGAATCCAAAGTGAAGCAAAGGTATAATGTGATTTTCATTAATGAATATTCTTGTAAATGCTACATTTATTTCATGCAAAAGAAGGACCAAACTTTCACAAAGTTTTGTGAGTTCAAATATTTGGTCGAGAGAGAGTCAGAGAAGAAGATCAAGGCCTTGAGAAGTGGCAATGGTGGATAATATGTCTCTCAAGATTTTAAGGACTTCTGTGCAGTGGAAGGAATTAAATGAGAGTTGATGGAACCTCATAACCCACAACAGAATGGGGTGGTCGAGAGGAAGAACATAACTATTGTAGGGGTAGATCGGGCAATGCTAGATAACCAAGGCCTACCACTTCACTTATGGGCTAAGGCGTGCAACACAGTGGTCTATTTGCATAATAGAAGCTTACATCACATACTTGGGATGAAGACACTAGAGGAAGATTTATCTAGTAAGAGACTAGATGTGGGTCACTTCAAGATCTTTGGCTCATCGGTATATTTCCATGTGAAAAAGGATGCATGGAAGAAGCTTGAGCCCACAACAAAGTTAGGGATATTTGTGGGGCATACTGACACACCTCACAATTATCGGGTGTACCTACCTACCAGTTGGAGGATAGTGGTTCGCAAAGATCTCAACTTTGATGAGCAGAAGGCCATGCAAGTTTCCCTTGAGAGGGAGATCCAACTATAGGCTGTGGAGGAGTTGTGGGTTCCTAAGGAGGAGAAGCCTTAGACTAATGCGAAGCAACCACATGCAAAGCTTCTAGGAGTGGAGACATCCACTCAAGCAGAGCCTTCCAGAGATGGATGGAAGTGCACAAGAGAAGTTGACAGATTGTTGGAGGTTGCGAGAGAGAATGTGGGAGCACCATATTCTCACCGCAGATAGAGGAGGTCACCTGAGAGGTACATTGGATACATGGCCCTTGTTGGGGAATGTGTTGAGACCAAGCCATCTTCCTTTGAGGAAGTAGTGCAGTAGTCGATTTGGGTTGATGCTATGGTGGAGGAGTATGACTCCATAGTTCGTAACAGTGTTTGGGACATGGTTCCGAGACCGAAGAACAAGTTAGTTGTGAGTTCCCGTTGGATTTACAAGGTAAAGCAAGGAACTAATGGTAGTGTGAAGAAGCATCAAGAAAGATTTGTTGCCCATGGCTTTTCATAGGTCGAAGGGACTAACTATGATGAGAATTTTTCTCCTATCACAAGGTACTCATCTATCATATCCATGTTGGCACTATCACCATGGAGGGGTTGGAAGATCCATTAAATGGATGTGAAGATTACATTCCTCAATGACCAGATTGAGGAAAAGGTATACATAGTCGCATCGTTTTAAGACCTTTGATAAAGAGTTGCATGTGTGAAAACTAAAGAGAGAGTTGGATGGTTTGAAGCAAGCATCTCGTGCTTGGTACACAAGGATAGACAACTACTTCACTGGGTTGTGCTTCAAAAATAGTAAAACGGATGCAAACCTGTACCACATCATGGTGAAAGGTAAGTTGTTGATCATCTTACTCTATGTTGATGATCTCATATTGACTAGTGATGATCAATTGATCATGTTTTGCAAGGAGGACCTTGCAAGAGAATTCGAGATGAAAGACATGGGTCTCATGCATTACTTCCTTGGCATGGAAGTGTGGCAGAAGGATGGGGAGTTTTTTGTGTCTCAGGGCAAGTATGGCAATGAGATACTCAAGATATTCCACATGGAGAAGTGGAAGCCCATGCAGACTCCTCTAGCAAGTAACTAGAGGTAGGAGGTTTCTACTTCAAGAGAAGTGGTAGAGGCTATTGTGCATAGGTAGCTTGTGGGTTCACTGATGTACTTAGTGAACACATGACCATATTTTTGCTATGTAGTGAACCAGCTAAGTCAAGTGATGGTTCAGCCTACCAATATGTTTTGGAAGGCGACAAAGCATGTATTGAGATACCTCAGAGGCACATCTCAGTATGGATTATTGTATAGATGGACTGACGGAGTGAAGTTAGAGGGCTTCACTGATCTATATTGGGTAGGGAGTCCATCAGATTGGATGAGCGCATCAGGAGGGATTTTCAACCTTGGGTTAGCGGCAATTTCTTGGTACAGTAGGAAAGAGAGTTTGGTTGCACTTAGCTCGGCAGAGGCAGAATACATGGCTACAAGTTAGGCAGCATGTGACACCATCTTGATGCAGAAAATCCTAGTTGGTTTCTTTGATCAGAGGATGGATCTAACTATGATCTATTGTGATAATCAGAGTTGTATCAAACTCTCTGAGAATCCAGTATTTCATGACAGGTCCAAGCACATTGACATCCTATATCATCATCTTAGAGACTATGTAGGGAGGAGGATCATGTTGTTGCAATATATTTCGACAGAGGAGCAAGATGCTGACATTTTGACAAAGGCATTGGCAAAGTGTAAATTCGAGTTTCATAGAGACAGGATCAGGTTGGTAGATAATCCCTTTCTTGTTGAGAGGGAGTGTTGAAATATGGCAACAAGAATATTCCAATTCAATCTGTCCTTGAATTAAATTGTGAATTAAAATCGAATTTAGTCTTAACAGCTATTTGGAAATAATTAATCAATTTATTTTAAATTAATTAGTTGGAGAAATTCAAGTTAGAAGTCTTTGTGAAGTCATGCAAGAGGTAGCCCTTAAATTAAGGAGATGAGATTGAGCTATATTTGAGTTGTAATTAGTTAACTCAGTTTATTGAGTTAATTCCAGTTTTATTAGTTCCGAATTGTTTGAGGAACTAATAGTGATTTAATAGTTAGTTGAGGCATTAATGCACTCAACTAGTGCTACTCCTGTTAATTGAAGATTCCCTCATCAGAAACTCATGCATGTATATTCTGAGAAAGACCTGGTTGAGATTAATGTTCAAGGATAGTGTACTATTACTCCCATGTGTTTTCTCATTGAGAAAACTCATGCGTGCAGTCAAGGATTTATCCTTGAGGATTGCACAGTTGTGAGGATGGTTTTCCACTTGGTAATAGGCTAATCATCAAGAAGGAATAACGCAAGGAAATAGGAGCTTGGAGGGCAGAGAGGAAGGCTAGAGGGAAGCCAAGCTTTCCTGTGAGCATCAGTGAGGATTGTACTGAGAACTAGCTAACTATGAGAGCGAAGGCTTTGTATAATTCCTATGTATTTCCACCATGTATGATTATACAATAGTGTGGGGTTTTTAGTTGTGGCTTTCCCCAAAGTATTTTCATGTGTATTCTGCCATTGATTCTTCTTCTTTTGGTTATATTGTTCAACTCAAACTTTAAGCTTCTGTAAATTGATAGTAGAAGTAGGTTATAGTATTCTTCTTTGGTTTATATTGCATTATCAGGTTAACCTATAACATATTTTCTACAAAAATATCTTTCCTTATATTAAAAAGAAGAAAAAGATGACAACATAACATGATTTTTTCCTACATTGGGTTTCCACCTTAAATCCTAGTGTTGATGTGTGTTGCTTACATGTGATGGTTTATTTTGTTCCTATAGTGCATGGTTATTGTTTATCTTTGATAAAGCACTAATGCACTAGCTGAAGACCAACATATGATGAATTAACTGAATCATAACTTCGTTGGATGTACGGTAGTTGTCTTATGAACAATCACGTTCACATGTGGGTTCCTTTCAGTAAAGTCACTTATAGAAATATGAATATGGAATGTAAAAATTTATTGATTTGAAAATACTGATTCACCCCCCCTCTAAGTATTTTTCCCAACACTTGGTATCAAAACAGGTCCTTTGGAAGAAGCTTGATCACTGGAAGGAGATTTGTTGAGACAATGACAATGTTAGAGACGATTGGTTATTAGGTGGAAGAAAATATTCAGATTCAGAATCACATCAGAATGAATATGAACAAGAAGAAGAATTATCAAGTACTGATTTTTGGTCTTCTAGTGACACCTTTATATGTTCATGCAATATTGAAGACAATGAATGTGACAATGAAACAACTGAATTTGCTCTTATGTCTGAAAGAAAAAGAAATCTAATAGAGGTAGAAGTTAAAAATATCATTGATAAAATTAGAAATCAACAAGATCTATTGGATAAACAAGAATGTAGGTACAAAGAAGGTGTTAGTTAAAAACTCAGTTGGGTGAAGGAAAGAAAATTAGGAAGCGGTACAAGGAAAATGAAGATCAATGTCAAAGGTTGCAAGATAAAGTGACATCATTAACAAATCAAGTGAATGAAAAGGATAGAACAAGCAAGGAACTTAAAGAATGAACCAGTTACTCTAAAGGTCTTGAAGCTGAGGTTGTCTTTCTAAAAGAAGATCTTGAAAAATCAAATAAGCATAATGAAAAACTACTTCAAGCATTTGAAGAACAAGAAAATGAGACTCTCAAATTAAAACAACAAGTGGAAGAAGGAAGAAAAGTTGAAGAAATCATTAAGAAGAGGTATATAGAAAAGGAAAAGCAATCTCAAGTTGAGGTAAATATCCTAAAAGGTAAATTAGAATAAAAGGATAAACTTTTATGATTTCAAGATAGTACTAAAATTTTGGATAATACTGTTCATAGTCAAAGGTATCCTACCATCAAATATGATCTTGGTTTTCATGAAATCGTTAAAGGAGAATCTAGCTCATAAACTGGCACAAGGAATTCTAATGAAAAATATGAAATGCTCAACAAGGAGATAAGAAGTCAACCCCATCAACAACCAGGGAAAGAAAGTCCTAAACAAAATCATTGAATCCTAACTATAGAAGTGTTAATTGATTCCTTCCTTTGATCAATAATGTTGAATGTTCTATATGTCATAATTTTGGACATGTTGCAACTAGGTGGCGAAGTAGAATGTTTCAAGCTAATAACTGTCTCATAAAAGGATCATTGACTTCCAAGTATTTTAAGGGATATTATTTTTCTTGCAATATGTTTGGTTATAAATCCATTCATTGCTATAGAAGGATTATGAAACATATAAGGTGTTATACTTGTAACAAATTTGGGCATGTAGCAAAAGAGTGCAGGAACAAGTCTATAGATTGTTGTAGAAAATATGGTAAGCAACCAAATAAGAACATTGATTTCAGAAAATCTGAAAAAGATGGTTCCACCAAAAAGAAAGAAAAGGAAAATATAAGATATGTTGAAAATAATACTGAGAGGGGGGGTGAATCAGTATTATCTAGTCCTTTTTCCAAATCTTCCTTATTTTCACTTTGAATTATTTTTGCATATCAGTACTATAAAATAATGATCATGAACAAGAAAAACAGACAGTCACATCAAAGAACACCAGATATAAGATGGAAACCCAATGTGGGTGAAAACCACCTGCTGTAATATGTCTCTATCTTCTTTCAAATTAGAAGCTCCTTTTACAATGGTCTTGTACAGGTGCAGTCCTTTAGCAGTACGCAGGCTGCAACCTGCAGAGAGCTACAACTCTCTCTTGTTTTCCAGTCTCTCTTGGAAGGGAGCTACAACCCCCTACTTCTTTTCTTTCAAGGACCACTTTTCATAAATTTTCAAACTGGATCCATAAGCATCAAATGATCATCAAGTATAAGAAAATCACCTAGTCAACTGTAGTACCCAGTTCAACAATAATAGAACCAACCCAGAACATAGCAATGATAAACAGAGATTTCAAGAGAAGTAAGCAACTTCACCCATGTACAGCCTGCTTACGGTACGTAGGTAACTCAATTTCTCACCTGCTTACCTACGTAGGTAACTCAACTGCTCACTTGCTTAGCTAAGCAGGTAACTGAATTGCTCAGCTGCTTACCTATGCACTGTGTCCTTTGATCTGCCTGCGTACCTCTGCACCTGCAACCCTTCTGTGCCTGCGTACCGGCGCACCTGCAACCCTTCTGTGCCTACGTACCAGCGCACCTGAAACGCTTCGTCCCAGCGTATCTACGCACTTTTCTTTCACTGTACCTTCATACCTTCGGGCATAGATAATTTCAAGACTTCAAGAACAACCCAGACAGTCAGATCTACAGATCTGATCATGCACCGAAGAGATCTCAATTCATCAGTAGATTCGCCTTATTTAGATCTAGACATTACACCCAAGAGATCATGATATTTCAGATCTAGC